>JAYJMI010692152.1:0-14422 GCA_036873855.1 Sarsia tubulosa
CGAGATTTATTCCAATCAATTGCAGGAGACTCTCTATAATTTGGCCCTTTAGTAAGTAATTTACGGAGTTTGTTACAGTCAACAATACGATACGAAGATCGCCTGTAACAATGTGCTGATGGTTATCAATGAAATTCGAATTGGCACACTTACATGGTATCGAGCTAGACTCGATAGTTACTTATAACTGAATTTATGTCAAGTTTTTCCACAAATTTCTTATAATTAAAAACTTTACTTCGAATAGTTGAAGAAAGATTATAGACAACCATAGGTTTAATATTGTTATTTTGTAACTCAGTTGGTAAAAAGCAAACTTTGATGATGGACTATTAATTATTTTAGAATTATATACAGTAATATTTTAAAATACTTTCTTTATTCGAGACGCCTCAGCATCATGGGCATGAGCATATGGCTGAGTGTCCATACTTTATTTTTCTAAAAGAAATGAAAGATCGAAAATAAAATTGCCTGGTAAATATAATACAGAATAGAATAGTTCAGTTTTCGAAATAGTAATAAGTTTGATTACAATATTTAAACAACAGCACAACTTTTATTCATCAAATGTCATCTTTTTATGTGCTGATTGATTGATCAGATTTTTCAGTCTTTTTTATAATCTTTTGTTTTATTCAAAAACAATATGACGAGAAAACGAAGCATGGACGAATAATAATGTAAAGTTTGTGGGCTGTTTTTCTTGCAATTTTGTATAAGAAGATCCAAGTTTTTGAAGACATTGGAATTTTATGAAAGGTTAAGGGAGCGGACACTTTTAATTCCGGGTGGGAAAGCGGAGGAAGTTTTCCATTTTTTAAAAAGAGATTTCATTACCACATAAAACATTAAACAAAACCTAAGAAAACATTTCATCGAGTTTTCATACCCCTTTTAAGCAGGATAATCAAAAAAATGTTTCATATCCATAAATATAAATTTAGAATGACTTTTTGCTAAGTTCCGTCAAATAATACAAGAATATTTTAACTTGAAAGAATGGCCGCAAATAAACTATAGCAGCAGTTTGTTTTTGACCAAAAATTAAGTCCTAAAATTTCAAATTTCATTATCCAACCTCGTTCCAAGAATAATTTAGCGAACATTTACTCTGGGAACGAAGTTACGGCTTATTCACTCTTTTTGGACTCATCTTTGAAGTATTACAATGTGGAATTCACTCAACTATGATATATATATTAATATGACTCAATATGAAACTTTAGGACTTTTATATTCCTATTACCAGTATGCTTTATTATGATGAAATGATTGAACCAAAAAATAGCTGCTAAAGTTAAATTTATATTCCGATAAATTTTGGGGATTATTTCACTTTTATTTAGGCCTAGTGCTCATCTTTGAGGCAAAATCAGAGTGTAAACTTCTAATCATATAAATTCATTACTTTCACATTCCTAATTTTTTTTTTAGATAAATTGATTTAATCTTAAAAATATGCCCTAAAATCAAATCTTAATTTCCAATATTTTTTTTGAACTTTTAGGGTTCATATGTTAGAGGCAAAGCAGAGTGCAAAACATTAATATAACTTTAGGACTTTTACATTCCTGTTTTACTTTTTTATATTAAACAGATTGAAGCTAAAAACAAACAATAAAATTTAATTTAGATTGCCAATATTTTTTTGGGCTAATCACCCTTTTTGGGCTGATCTTTGAGGACATGCAGAGTGGTAACTATTAATCATACAACTTTAAGATTTTTACATTCCTATTTTACTTTTTTTGTGATGAAATGATTGAACTAAAAAAAGTATGCAATACTTTAATTTTTAAAATTTCTATGTTTTTTAGGCTTTTTGCCTTATTTAGTGTTATTTTCAGTACTTGTAACTTGAAAGATTTAAAAAACGCTAATTTGAGCAATTACATTGACTCCAAAGTTTTTGTACCCTTCCCATTTATAAAGAAGTTTTGGCAACCCTTCAAATCATAGGTTTTCAGAAATTTCCTCCGCCACCCCACCAAACCCACCCTCCCCCCACCCGAAAATATTTTCCATATTTTCCCCCTGCACGATTTTTTGCCCTATTTACTACATTTATATTACATTAAACAACTATACATCTATTTGAGCCAGCAGGCAAAGCGTCATCTTTATTATAATTTTAGGGAGAGAGGTCCAGACAACAAATTACTCTAATGTTATAGTTACAATACGTAAAATTGTTATGTTAAGTAGTACAGTATGTGTAAATAAAAAGATCATTTCAATAAAACATTCGGTAAATTACACCTCCACATATACATTCTGTAAAATAGCTACACTACGAAAACATTTTGCTTTAAAAAATTCAATTCCTTTATTTAAAAAGTTGTAATAAAAGGCTTTTAGTTTAGTTAGAACAATTTAAAAAGTTGTAACAAAAGGTATTTTTATTTTTGAAATTTTCACAAGCAGAATTTATTTAATTTTATTTGTAGAAAAGTAGGAAACACGTCAGTAGTAGATGAATTGAAGTAATCGACATATGTTAGTAAAATTACAGTTAAAAGCATTATCTGCAATAAAATTATTATCTTAAAAAAAAACAAATTTCAAAATATTACATAAAATAATACAAAGTAATATATTCAATATATAATGGTAAAAAACTGATAATATGTTAAAATTGTTTTGACGATGGATGTAAGCCAAAGTCCTAAGTCAACAAAGTCGTTAGTCACTAAAATTACTAGTGGTAAAAATAAAACAGGCTAAGGGGTCAATTATGGATGACAGATCTAGCAAGGTTGACAAGGCTGAAAACGTTCTAAATTACCTACTTTAAAAAGACAATTTAATGTAAAAAACCTTTAAAAAAATTGAGATCCTATCCCGGGCTGAAAATATTCCATGTAATCGACCCCTAAAGCTTAAAAATAAAGGAATCGCGCCTTTCTTCCAAATATATAGTCGGTGAAAACTTAACAAAACTGAAAATGCTCTATTGTAGAAATAACTAAGCTTGTTACAGAAGGGAACAACCCCAAAAAAGCTAAAGATTTAATCATTATATCATTAACATAATTTAGTTGCTACTCAGTTGAAAGATTTCTTCGATTTGGATTGTGTTTAAAGATCTTTTGGTTTGAAGATTTCGTATTTTTTTCGTAATAAACGCTCTCACAAATTTTCAACAAATTATTCATTTGCTCAGTAAAATATTATACAAGACACTATACAAGAACTTTAAAATCACTCCCGAAGATTTCATTTTAGAGAGTGATTTATCGAGGTGCAGATTATATCTATATTAAAGATAAAATTCTAGTAAAAACCATAATATACAAAAATACAAACGTATTAAATAATAATTCACAAATCAACCCCACAAACAACTTTACACAAATAATAGAAAGGAAGCAAAGAAGTGTAATGCTGCTTTTACACAGTACATAATTCTTAAAGAGCTACTATTTGATGTAATGCATTGCGTTGTTTGTCTTCATAAGATTGATCAGTTAGAATATAAACTTTACTTTTACGCTCCGTAAAAGTCAAACAAAACATAGAAATATCAGACGCAATGCTTTACATCAGATATTGGCTCTTTAACTCTTCGTCAAGAGTAAGCCATGAATTTCTCTAAAAATTTACTTATCTTACTATTTTAGTTTGTTTTGCAACAATAAAGATGAGATCGTTGAACAGTTTCACAGAAAACAGCAGAATCGGAATATTACCACATTCCAAGGTTACCCTTTTTTTGGTACCATTTATTTTTATGTTTTTCAAAGACGGAATCTAGTTTCGTAAAGATGAGTAAAGGTAAGAAATTATATTTAAAATAAGAGAGTTAATATCTGATGTAATACATTTCTTAGTTTCTGTTCATCAGCTACAATTTTAATCTAAAGTGAATGTGTCGTTCACGTCTAAGCCAATCAGATGTCTTCTTTTTACGAATAATTAGTTTGTTTATATAATTTCGAATAGTAGATTTCCGCATATTAAATATTTTAACCATAAGTTTATTTTTTCGACCAATTATAAAAATGAACATTGATATTTACGCGACACTTTCCCTTTAACGTTGCATAAAATGCAAACAATATATAGCGATATCACAAGCAATGCATTACACGAGATATTGACTCTTTAAAAATAATACTAAATTCTTCTTCTTTAAAATTGTTAAAATAATCTACTATTAAGTAAAGAAGGGAATGAAAATTTCGAGTGTTTTTCGAGTTGCATTTCCAGAAAGGTATTCTTCGGGTTTCGGGGAAAGGTATATTTCGAGTAAATACCAGTGCTGTATACATTATATAACAGTGTCAATCAATATAGGTGCAGTCAACAAGTTCAATATGGGTGCATACCACAATTTGTTTATATATATAATATATACAGATATATAAACAAAGTATTATTGCTTTAAAATTCTTGGTCAATGTTTCGTGTTTTTTCGAGCTTCGTGAATATTCGTGAATATGAGTTTCAACTTCAAATGTGAATATTTTTCTCTTTACCTGTTAACAACATTCTGTTCCCTTTACCACAAGTGCACATTTTCACAACCCAATTAAATTAAGTTTCTGTTTCAGTAGGTCGAATTTTTAACAACACTTTTCCCATGTTTCGTTTTAAAAATTATAAAAACGTTAAATTAACGTTAGTAGGATGTTGAATTAACGCCAAACCAACGTTAGTTTCTTAACGTCAAAACGACATTGAATTGACGTCAAAATAACGTCACATTCATGTTAGACATTCAATAAATACTTTTCATAAAAATAGTATACCAAAGGTTAAATCTTTATTTTATTTGGGCGGAACTTGTCCAAAATTTGCAGGAGGAAAGTTTTGTCTTTGCTGACACGAGCGACATGTAGATGACATCATTTCACGCGTACAATGGTAGCGATGCGTGACCCAGTGAACGCGTTGACATTCTGTAGAGCAATAGTTGGTGTTCCAGCAGCAATGATAAAAAGCCTGAAACAAAACAAGGAATCAAATGTTGACTTAGAGGTTATTACTTAAAAGAAATTTCGGATCATCAGAATTGCCTATCGATGTTTTTTTTCAAAATAAGCTAAAAATCAAGAATGTTCTATGGGTTTGTTTTTATTAAAAATGTATAACTACTACTATATTACATATTTTATAAATGACTCTAACGTAATCTAAGGAGCTTTCACTTTCGGTTCAGCATGTTATAAGAGTAGTTTTAGTGATCGATCTGAGATGGACTAAGAAATTTTATGTCAGATCAAGGAAAAATAATATTAATTTTTGAGCTTATGAAGCAAATTAGGTCATCCATTTTTTTTTGACTGACCGAAAAATCAGTACCTTAAGTGGATTAATTTTTGCGTGGACTAATTTTCGCGGATGACCTGCTATTTTATGGTTTTTTACTGTTATTTGGTGAATTTGCATAAAAAGTACGAAAAAAACATATTTCGCGCGGACCAATTTTCGCGGAAAATGACACAATCCGCGAAATCCGTGAAAATTAATCCGCGCGAAAATTAATCCACCTAAGGTACTCTTAAAAATATTTATTATGCGGAAATTTTTTATTTGAAATATATAAACAAATTAATCATTCGTAAAATTTAGAATGCATTTTAAATATTGCGAAAAGTGAATTTATTTCAAGCGACACGGTCAGCCTATGTACAGCGTTAAAATGTAAACAAACTCATTTGAAAGATAATTATGCTCAACTCACCGAACTAAATAGTTTTATGCCTCGGGAAAGTCCTCGTGTTCATTCATTAGTTTTACCGCAGTACAGTAGGTTGACTGTGTCGCTTTAATATTTAACTTAAAAGAATAATACCCGGGAGTCCAAAGTCCAAAGTATATAATATTAAAAACAAGTCATAATCACTGCATTAGACTTGCAAGATTTATATTTATTACGGCTTTCTGCAAAGAAAGCTAGAGTTTATATGTGTCGTACTGATTAAAGCAAGAGATGCATAGAATAACTACATGATTGCATAGTCTCGGCTTTTAATATAAGAACCATCAAAGGATTTCCGCGCAGAAGCAAAAAAATCGTAGAAAAAACGGAGATAAAGACTTAATTTTTAGCACGCGAAAGACGTGGACGCAGCAAAAATATGAAATGAGGCTAAAAAAGATAGAGAGCACTTTATTTTACACTTAGCAGCAATTTTTAAATAAAACAAGAGAAAAATTACCAGTGGACCCCCAGAAAAAAAAATTAAATTATTTGTGAAAAAGATAAAAAAATTTGATTTGACCTTTTGACCTTGTTACCCAATGTAAATAAACATTTTTCTTAAACATCTTGCTCTATCACTTATTTTCATTTGTGACACCTTAACTTCAACGCTTCTTTACGTGATAAATTTTGACCTTTTGACCCTAACTACACGCAAACAAGAATTTTCAGAACCATGACACCTATGTCAGTTTATACCTTATACTTATCTCTAACTTTGTACATAAAATTTAAAAAATCTGATGAACGCATCTTGTGATATATTGCAAAAAGGTCAATTTTTGTCCAAATTTGACCTTCTGACAATGCTTCCAGGACAACAAGAATTTTCAACAAAAATCGGGCTTCGTCACTTTTGTTCATTTACAACTCTCTAACATCATGCAAAAAATTAAAATTAAAATTAAAAATTTTGCCTTTCGGCAAAGCCGGGGATCCAACAAAGCAATAATATTCTCAAGAATTTTAACAACAAAAAGGTTCTACTCTGCCATTACCTCCGTGTTTTGCCGAGACTGTGAAATCATGTATTATTTTCCTATTGAGAAAGCTTTTAATAACGTTAGCTCAACGTTAACTAGTTAATTTGAAAATGACATATTGTATGATCAAATACAAACTCACTTCTTTCACGCAATTAGCACACCATGACTTCTTCTTAGTGGCAGTAACCATCCTTTCCGCATCAACATGAATCCTCTGCATTGTACGCTTTATCATATCATCGGATTCCAATTTAATCTTTCGTGTATTCTCGTCTAAACTTCGGCTGTGCTTAACTTCAATTTCACTTTTATAACGTTCAAAATTTCGCTGCATTTCTTCTTTTTCACGTTGAGTCATAAGTTTGACTTGACCGTCCATTTGCAAGTGCTCTATACAAAAAAAAATAAGCCGTTTAAAAAGAGTTCTTACCAAATACGTAAAACTATTTTTGCAGAGTTATGAGCAATCTAAATGGTAAACGTTCTGTTTACCAAAGATCAAATAATAAATAATTCTAATATTGGTATTAAAATCTTAACTATTCTATTATTTAGCGAGTTTAAAATACAAAAACTACACAAAGAAACTTGTTGAAATCTAAATCTCGATTCCTTTACAAATAACGAAAATATAGGAGTTGAATAAAACATTTCTGTTCTGATTCCCATTAATAAGAAATATATAGTAATCTGAAACCGAGGTCAAAAAGCAACTTCATTTCCTTTTTTGAGAAAACTGGATCAGATATATAATGTGACATCATTTTTGACAATAGTGTAATTTTAATCATTGTTAAATAAAGAAAACTCGAAAACTTTGTATTCTACAATGAGTAAAGAAATGGCATTGCAATTATAGATGGTTCTGCATTTTATGATGACTTTCTTTTATGAGAACAGTCACTTAATAATAATAATAATAATAATAATAATGCCATTAGAAGTCTAGTAACTAGTATAAAAATAAAATTTCAAAGTCCTATATTTTGAAAAAGAAAGGAAATTTTAAGGAAATTTTTATCAGCTTCTTTTTAAATATATTTCTATTTTCTTTAAAGCACAAATTCTAGTTCAAAATAAATACCTTCGGCGAAGTTGCCCTTTAAGCAATATTTTTCATTTCACACCAAGATCATTCAAACTTGGTTCTCACTTGGGTATTGTCTGAGAAATTTTTATTTGTTAATTGTTTTAAAAATAATAAAAAGTTGTTAAAATAATTTGAGTTCATCCTTAATTTCCAACTATTTTGCTCACATTATAAGTTTTTAATCTTTATTGTTTTTGGAAGCAAAAGAATATTCGTAGATGATTTTACGCATTTTGATTGGATGGAATTTTTAGAAATGACTGTCGTTTACTTACGAAACTGATATTTCAAGCCTAATATAATCATGTAAACCTGTAATGTAATTATTTGAAAATAGTTTTGAGGCAGTGCTTTTTTAAAACCAATGCAAGCCTTATCCTACCACAAGCGTAAGCCTAATGCGAGGAAACAGAACTAGCAGAAAGCTGTAAAAATTGTTACTGTTTGAAGGCATCAGAAGAGTACTAGTAAAAACTGTTTGAAGGCATAAGGGTTTAACTTAAGGGTTAGGCTTAAGATCAAAACACTTCAGCAAGTACCTTACTAGCACATACTATTATATTTCAACACAACAAACCTTTTTCTAAAGCTTCTTGTATTTTTGCTTCACTCTGAGATCTTTCTTCGTTTAATGCTTCTTTCAATCGAACTTCGAATTCCAGTTCATTTCTCTTTCTCTCCTCCTCGACGGCTTGTTCTACGTCATCTTGTCTTTTAGAAAGCAATTCAGTTTTATATTTTTCCAAAGAAATTTCATGTCCCTTACTAGAGCTGTCATTTTGCTCTTGCAATCGTTTATTTTTTTGTTTTTCTCCTGCAAAATCGATTCTAGTCGATTCTAAGTCCGCTTGTGCAATTTCATAGTCGCTTCTGGTCTTTTCTAAAGTTTTTTCTAGTTTTTGTACACGCTCTTGTAATTTTTCTATCATTTTATAATCGTCTGTCATTTTTATTTGTTGTGCAAACTGTGTATCAGGGCTCATTGTGTCATCACCTATATTTTTATTAATATCAACTTTAGAAACGCTATCAGTACTTGATTCAGAACTACTAGTACTTTTACGTTTATGTTTTGATGTTTTACAGTCTTTACTTAATTCTTCTAACTTACTTTCTTGTAATTCACGGAAACGTTTTTCAGCTTTTAGTTTACGCGGTTTAGATTTATCTTTTTCACTTTCATCCATGTCACTTTTTCTGGGTCTACCACGCCCTCCACCTTTTTTATTTTTGCTATTATTATTGTTATTATTATTTTTTGGTGTATTTTGTTTTTTAGGTTTTTGTTTTTTGAAAGCAGGGGGGTCATAAAGTTCATCTTCGTCTTTACTGTCTGATATTTCATCTTCTCTTATTTCCTCTTCATCTTCTAAGTCGTCAAGCTCTGATTTTGTATCTTCACTTAGCTGACTTTCAGTCTAAAAGTATAGAATATCGCACTTGCACTCAAGTTGAGACTTTCGACCTTAAAGTAACATTATTTTACTTAGTTGAGACTTTACAACTTGTTCCTATAAAGCGAGAACTTGCAAATAAACAAAACACATTTACAGCAGATATGAATGGAAGGACTAGCTAGGTAGGAGTTTAACTTGTAGAGACTATTAGTAGAAAATTAACTTTTTCTGTCTTTTTCTTTAAAAGGAGTTAGCAAGACAGACACAGAGAATTTAAAGTTATCAGTTATCAATAATTAATTTTTAACAAAAAATATTATTACCTCAGAATTTTTATCAGAACTTAAATATCTCATATATATCTTTAATTCATCTTCTGCCATTGTAAAAGCCTTTGTTCGTTTCTTCAACGGAGGTTTATTGTCCAAATCCCAAATATTACGCACTGGTATCCAGGCTCTATTAAGAAAATTGTAAAAAACTTACAGGCCTCTAAAATATGACTTATCTTTATCAATAAGTGTTTGATCATTAAACCTTAACGTTACGGTTAACTACACCTTTCAAACACTTCAGGTTTCTAATTTAAGCAAAACATGATTCGTTGTTATTGAGTATCCCTATCTTTTGAATCTAATACCATACATTAGCAAAGTATGTGCCTAAAAATGTTTAGCATACATCAGGAGTCGAAACAGGCCACAATATTTTGTCCAGTCTTTTTGCTTTTATGTCAAATTTAAGGTTTGTTGTAAATTTGTGTGTTAAAATGATCAATCAAGACCACTGACTGACCACTATTTTACCTTTGATATGGCTGACCAAAGAATCGAACATCAACAGATCCATTACTTTCATGTTCACGAAGAACCTGAAATTACAAAAAAATTATAAATAAAAAAATAAAAAATTATACATGAATCATCAGTTATAGCTATTTATGGTAGTATTTTCATGCTAGTCACATAGAAATGTAATTAATTGTGCTATGTTGTGCTAGTGCTCGTACAAGAGTAGCACATTTCTTTCACAACACACAGTGGGCTTATTCTAGCTACAAGATGGGTCCAGATACTATAGGTTGCTGCCCCTACACAAATCTGCTGAAAACTATCCTTTCTAATTTAACTTAAAAACAATCTTTTTGCCCTTTCTCACAAATACCAGTACCTATACCCCTATTGATGGGACTAATTAAGGCTAAGGATTCATAAATTAAAAAATGTTTGAAATGTTGGGATGGTTAAATAATTTTATAGCATAAAAGTTGCAGCCAGAACAATAATAATAATTTTTAAAAAAACTAATTTATTGCTCAACAAACCTTTGCTGGCCATGGAGGGTCACTACCAAGCTTTGCAAACACAATTTGATGTGGTGGTTTCTAGAATAGAAAAAATAAAATAAAATTTAATAAGATAGTTCCTTAAGAAAGATCTTTTCATCAAAATGTAATTCATAAGAGAGGAATATTCTTGTAAACTCTTTCAAACTAAGTGTAGGAAAGCTCAAATTTATATCGGAAAAATATACATAACAAAATTTGGATTGAAATGGTTTCTATAATAAACACGAAACCAGGGGTCCAACTAATATCCCATTATGGAATGCATGTGTCATGTGACATGTGACATAGGAAATGCATAGCAAATACCGTCGAGTTTTTTTGGGCATACCTGTTTATACTAAGGTGGTTTGTATTTTGCCAACTAGAAGCTGGATTTTCAAATAATACCTCTTGAGATTTCTTTAAAATGCAGTTCTTGTGCACAACTCTCTATTAAAAACTTAAATTTTCATAAAACAAGGGACAGATAACCAGTATATCCCCGGTAACTGAAACTGATATTTTTTTATCAAATGGCACTGTCATGCAGCAAATGTGCAGTATTGTAAATAAGCAAATGTATACCTATAGCGAATCATCAGCTCTTTCATTGACGAAAAGGCAAAAATTACATCTTTATAGCAGCATTTGTGTCAAAAAATTAACATTTTGACCTCGTCATGCAGCAAATGAGCAGAATTATGGGGAAACTATAGGATCATATACTATGCTTTAATAGTCTCTATCATTGTACAAAATTTGAAGTAAAATGGAACTCTGTAGCATGAGATATCTTGGAAGATATCTATTCCGCACAAAATTTGACTTTTTGACCTCAAATTGTAGACAAACAAGAATTTTCGGAATGATGACACTTGTGCCAGTTTAAAGCCTTTATTTGAGCTTTGTGCAAAAAATAAAAAAAAGTTAATGAAGGGATCTGGAGATATCTTGAAAAATAGTGATTTTTGGGTAAATTTTGACCTTTTTACCGTGACGTTCGTACGGACGGACAGACAGAGCTGAATTTATAGGGTCCCTTCGGCAAAGCCGGGAATCCAAAAATAACATTTATTGACAAAAATGTTTTAAGGTTTTATCCTTTTTTGGGCTAAAAAATTGTGCGCCCAAACCTGTCAACAGGTATGAAATTAGGTCTGGATGTGCCCCTGGATTATTATTTCAACACTGGCATACACATTGTTTTAAAAAAGTACTTACACAAGGCTTTGAAAACCAATTCTTTGGTCTTTTGTTTGAGTTTATATAACATTCTGAGCATATATCAATTTGGCTGAGCTATAAAATAGAAAGTAATTATTATTAAACAAGCAATTAATATGCAACTGAAATTAATCCCATACACAGGGATGAAAACAATATGACTTGAATCCGTGGAAAATAGTGAAAAAACAACAAAAACCTTTGCAAAATACTAAGGTTTTTCAAAATTTTAGTAGATTTCTTGGTAATTGAACTAAAAAATTGCCTTCTTCCTATGCAGAGAATCGCGGATCCGCAGAAGATTTTCATCCCTGCGTACACCAAAATTAGTCTGAAATTGAAGAACCTAACTTATTTTTCTAGCCTATTTTTACTTGAATTAGACATTTCAAGGTTTCTAGAAATCTTGCCAATTTTTCTTAAACAAGACTGGTGATGAATTATGTAAATTAACAAAATCCCATAAATTTCAGTTCTCATAAGAATTTGACTGCAAAGCATGCAATGAATCCCACCACACTATGCACAATACTTATGATCAGGTTAAATGGCATGCATTGGATCTACATTGAATTTACATTAAACCATTTAGGTTTCCATATTTTGTTTCTAATTTATTTCATCCATCTTCTTACTAAATAATCCTTGATCAGCGGTTTTAGTCCAAAATGTTCAAGTAGAATAATTTTTTTGTAATCTAGTTCAGCTTTAAGTTGACATTGCCGTTTGGTGACATTGCTGCAAAAAGGACTGTAGATTAATTTGATCAACTTACTTCACTTTGGCCATCAAGTACAACCATCCGAGCTAAAGTAGTTAGCTTATTGTCACCTAAAAGAAAAATAAAGAACGGTTTAACAAATACTATCATAATGATAGTTATATATATTATTAGAATAACTATTATCCAAATGTTTTGAGCTCATTTCTATAATAACATGATCTTTAAATCTCTATAATTTGAGAAGGAAGATGGATTATTTAATGAAACAAAAAGGAACGTTCATAATTCTTTCATTTAAGAGCAACTTATAAAAACAGTTTAGGATCCCTTTTTCCCATAACATTTTTTTCAAAACATTAGAAGAAGATTTTTTGGTTATTTTTAAGTACATGACTTTTCCTTTTTATCTTAGCTCAAAAGATTTTCATCTGATCTACCTTACATACACTCAAAAGTATTTACGTGAGAAACAAATAACTGAATCTAGAAATACAGGATTGGCCCTTACAGTAAAAATCACTTAGTGATTGCCTCTAACAGTAAAAAACACTTTAAAACTCTAAAGTTAGTTCTTTCATGAACAAAGGAAAACAATGCAATATAATGATACAGTTCGAAAAAGGGATGCAGCAGCACCCACTCTAAAATAGCCTAGGGAGAAAGAACATTTCTTCTGATAATTTCTAATAATATGAATAATTGTGTTGAAAAAAGCATGAAATTGCTTTGCTACTTTGTGATATCATAGTCTTGAAAAAAGTCTGAATTTAATATAAACAATTTACCTCCATAAAATATCACTGCATTATGAAACAACCACTCAATCTCATAATGAAATTTTGCTAAGCTGTCAAACTCTTTATCTCGAACTCTCTATAAAAATAGTTAAAATATCATTTATAGATTTTCAAAATATTCTTCAAGGAGGAGACAAATTTCGAAGATTTGAAAAGTTCACAAATAAAAAGTACTACAAAACAAACAATGTATTTGTGACTATTTTATCTTTGAAACCTGCATAAGGTCCAATTAAGATTGCATTCTAGAGAATGTTGCAAGAAAAGAAAAATATCGGTCAAAAATTTTTCTTTGAATATATTATTTTTTAAAAGAAATTCCTTGCAAACTTTTGTAAGGGTGGATTCAATTAGGCAGAAGTGTACCCATTTTTAATACAAATTAACTTTTGGCAGAATTAAGTTTCTTCTAAAAAGCAGTATACTGTAAGATATTAATTTACATTTACAAGTGACATATTCAGACTTTATTTAGGCATACTGTTTTTTTTCATATTAACTTCAGTTTGGGTTCATAAAAACAGATGAACCCTTACTATATCCCTTTTCTATAGGATATTTGAAATACTTAGATGATATTATTCTATATTCAACTATCTTATAATTGAAATTAACTGCTATTTAGTGATTTACAAGCCATCAAAAGTATGTTTTGTTGTAATAGTTATAATACCCATAATAATACCCATATTATAATACCCATTATAATAGTATAAAAATAGCTCTGGATACTTCACTGTTTACATTAAATTAAAAAGAAGTATCTATAATCTGAGTTTTTCTGGATATAATAAAAAACTTTGTTGCATTTTAAGCACTAGAATAGCATCCATTTATGAAGTTAACACTCCACTTGCTAAATAATACTAGAAATTATTAAGAGCTATAGATTAGTATCATCCTCACAGCCTTGTAAATTCAGGCCAAACTAAAGACTCAAAACATCAAATGTCAACCTTAACAATAAAGATTGACTGCTGGACTCTAAAAATAATTTTGAAATAAAGTAGAACAAGTGATAGACATTGGATCCCCGATATTTTATAACAAATGGCACTATCATGCAGAAAATGAGCAGTATTGTAAAATGATCTTTATAGCAGCATTTGTATTGAAAAATTAACATTTTGACCTTATCATGCAGCAAATGAGCAGAATTATGAAGAA
>JAYJMI010693263.1:0-14418 GCA_036873855.1 Sarsia tubulosa
TTATGATCCTTTGACTTCATGCAAAAAATCAGAAAAAACTAATGAGCGGTTTCTGAGGAAACGTGTTACGGACGTACGTACGTACATACGTACAGACAGAGCTGAATTTATAGGATCCCTTCGGCAAAGCCGGGGATCCAAAAATAAAGAGATGTTCTTGTAAAAAATATATGAAGGAAAAGTAAAAAAGTAAATATTTAGCTACTTTTACAAAAGAGAATTTATAGGACCAATTTGATGAAGCCAATATTCATGAGATATTGTATTCATGAAACAAAAGCATAACAAAGTTTAATAATAATAGTTGGAAGTAATACTTACCAATAGATTCATGAGTAAGATTGGCATCATAATCAAAAACAAATAAAATATCAGATACGTCACAACTTTATATGGTAGCTTCACTGGATCTGATAAATTCTCAGTAAATATTGAGTCGTATTCAAACTCTCCAATGGTCATTACGCCTACTTTAATGATGGATCTTCCAACATATTGAAATGAATCTTGTCCATCCATTAGCACAAAAAAAGCAAGAGCAAACGCTATGATGCATATACTGAAAAGTAACAATACACTTAAAAGTGTTTTCAAGACTTCTACAAACATGACGACGTACAAACCAAAATACGGAAATCGTTTCAAGTAAAGCAATAAATTTCCCCATGCCAGAAGAATTGATAAAGCTCCAGAATTCCATTTTATTTTTTGAAGGTACTCCCAGTCTTCATCTTTGCTTATATTATCTATAATCTTTTTATCTTGATTGAAATATGCATCTAAATTTTCAATGATAAATGGCATCATAAATAAGATAGCTGTAGTATATAATAAAATCTCTATAATGTTGGCCAAGTCTTTGAAATACTGTAAACGTAAATAAAACATTTGTATTAACTCTTTTAATATCATGATGATGGCTAATAACAAAGTTAACCATGGAACAATTTCTTGAAATGAGTTCTTTTCATATTTGTTTGTTGTGGATCTAAAATGAAAGAAAAATGAAAGGTAATCTATCACTTCTATGACTGTTAGTTGTTCAATCAAATGGTTTACACGTATATTTTCACCCCGGGTAGGCGGGTGAGTTTCACCCCAGGGTGAAATGCTTTTTAAGTTACACTATCACAAAAACACAACTCACCAGTCATTATAATGTTCTCTCAAAAGTCGTATGGACAAAATTTTTACTTCCAAAGGAACAAGCTCAAGTATCTCCATTTCAACCAAATTCTTGACGAAACACGTTACTTTCACCCTGGGTAAATACTTAAAAACTTTCACCCCGGGGTGAAATAATTTATAATTTATATATTTATTTATAATGACTGGTGAGTTTATAATGACTGAAATACAAAATAATTTATTTTAGAGTTACACAGTAAAATCATGCAGAATTACAGCCGGGGTGAAATCCTGCAGTAGGGAAGGGTTGAGATTTCAACTCAGATTTCAATATCTCTTGAATTAGAGAAAATATCATAGCAAATTTTAAACAACACAACCAACCTTTCTTTATCAATTATCAACAGTGCTGTCAATAAGGATACAAAAATAATGTATACAAACAAACTTAGCATGTACAACCATCGACCGAGTCTTGCCCATTTATCATTAATCAAATTCACCGTGAGAGGATGGGATAATAATTCTTCACGTTGATAATGCACCATATTTGATGGACCAAAATAAATTTCCCCTTCTTGCTGATCAGGACTAAGATCTAAGAACTGATAATCATAACTGATGTAGTAGTCTATATCATTTGTCCCTTTATCTGTTGAAGTAGTGATGCAATTGTTCAGAACCACTTCAGCTACTTTAGGAGCTGTAGCTATAAGTTTTTCCATTGGATGATAACCTTTATCATCAACATGATTTAACACTTCTCTCCATCTACGGAAGATAAATGAGTATACATTAAATAAAAATGAATTTCCAATTTAATCCTAGTTAATGTGGTGCATAACACAAAAGCTTGGTTCAAATTATGAAAATATCTCATTAGATTATTATGCAATAAAAGAATACTCATTTGAACAGATCATAATCGACACTGAAAAAATCTTTATCTACATTTTGCCATCGTCTTGTTTTCCTAAAAATCGGAGGGCTTGATATCCATTCGAGAAACTTGCCAACATATCACATGAATACTACATATCAAATGTAAAAGCCATAAAATTCCTAAATTCAATAGTATACCTTACAGTCATCTACCCTTATAAAAGGAGCTCACAATAAATACATGAAAATATTTGTTATTCAGTTTTAACTTACGATAATTAAAAATCTTTTTGAGACACACGTCATTTTTTATATGACCATAGTAACCTTCATGATAAAAAAATTGAAAAAATTGATGAGCGTATCCTGATAGGAATTGATTCTAATCTAAAGACAATAAAAGAATATAAAACTTTTGGTTTACCTCTTATGTTTAATTAACGCCATGCAAGCTTCTTGCTGATTAGCTTCAACTGCTAAATCTAAACAATTCTTTTTTTTCAAATTTTCTAAACTTATACTAGCCTCATAATCAAGCAGCAGATTGATGCAATCCACATGACCTTTCTTAGCGGCATGATGAAGTGGCGTGGTCATGTTACGGTCGCATGCATCCACAGGCGCATCATTGTCAAGAAGCACTTGCATGGTTTTCACGTGTCCATTTCTTGCAGCATAATCTAATGGTGTCCAATTAACATCGTCACGGCATGAAGTTTCAGCTCCCATTCCAATTAACGCTTCGCATACATATCTTTAAAATGATTATAAAAATATGATAATTTAAAATTTTTTCAAAGAAAAAACACTAAGCAAATAATTTTTTTTTGTGTTTTTATAAACCTTTAATAATAGTACTAAAATTGTGATAAACAGGTAGAAACATATCTGTACCAAAACATTCATGCAGATTTTAGAGAAAGATTGTGGAACTAACCATATTCAGGTAAAATGATATTGACAAGGCAGCTGTCTTTTATTTACCAAACAGTTTATTTACATTATCATATTATTTTAAACACTTGAAGGATATTAATCTTACATGTGTCCTTGTATAGCAGCTAAATGTAATGGTGATTTCCCCCGCTCATCAGTAGCATTTACACTACCAGCTGATTTATCTCCTAGTAGCTTCACACATTTCAGCTTACCACACTCAGCTGCAATATGCAAAGGGGTTTTATCTTCATTGTCTCCAGTATCGACAGGGGCAGATTTACTTAGTAATAGTTTCACTGCCTAAATAAAAGAGTGCTAGAACAATAATATACAATACAATAATAATATAATAATATTTTTCCTAAAAAAAACATTAGGAAAAACAAAAGAATCACTTGTGTAGAAGAAAAATGTAAAAATTATTATTATTATTAACTTAATGCTAGCTTTTTTCTTATTTTTTCATGATTGATATAATAAAACGAGAGGAAATAATAGGGAACTTATTTTTCTCTT
Organism: Sarsia tubulosa; assembly: GCA_036873855.1. Classification (NCBI taxonomy): domain Eukaryota; kingdom Metazoa; phylum Cnidaria; class Hydrozoa; order Anthoathecata; family Corynidae; genus Sarsia; species Sarsia tubulosa. Next base: position 3,466 of record JAYJMI010693263.1, read on the forward strand.
TTTCTTTTCTCTCACAACGTGCAAACAAAACAATCTAATCAAATCTTACTCTTTCACCACCAATCAAAGCTGCATAATGAAGTGGTGTTTTTTCTTCTTTATCTGGTTGGCTTACTAACCCCGAAGCACCTCTCTGTATGAGCAGCTCTAATGTATTGATATGATTCTCCTCTACAGCTAAATGAAGCACTGATTTATCATTCAAATCTTTCAATTCTAAATTAGCGTTATTGTCAAGGAGGTACTCGATAACATCATTCTGACCTTTCCACACTGCACACAATAAAGGTGTAAAGTTGTCTTTATCTTTTGCATCTAACCTTGCCCCGTGTTCTTTCAAGAATTTTATCGTTTCTAATTGTCCATACTGGCATGCTCTAAGTACAACAGAAATTGATATAGAAATAAATATTGGAGCACAATAAAAAGTTATTTTTAACCGCATAATGTTGTTATTGTTTTTATTTCATCCAAATGGATCAAAACAAAAGTTATCTTTAATAGTTTCAATTTTACTGTACAATTCTAAGTCGCTTTAGCTACAAATTAAAATCATTTTTTTTAATTAGAGTGGAATCACTCATTTAGGCTTGGTTCTCATTGTATGAAAAAAACAAAAATATTATGCGATCTACATAATAGGGTTGTTCTAACAGTATCATTCTGCTTTTCGAAGCAGTTTAGAAAAGGATGTAGCTTTTCACCTCAAACCAGACTATTGAAGTAGGCTGTAATCAATGTTTGATTTTCAAATTGTCATGTTAAATTTTGACTTGTTTATGCTACAATAATAATTATAAAAAAAAATTTACAAGGCATTGCTATACTTTTTCCTATTCCTTTACTTTACAATCTGAAATCCTGGTAATAAGTATTTGGCTGAAACTGCATTTTTAGGTGCCCTATTGATGATTAGGTGCCCTATTGATGTGCTGTTATAGACAAACCCAAACCTTTTTTGGGTGGTAACAATCTGCGATTACACCCCATTCAAAAACAAACTGCTCTAAAAATTTATTATAAAATTTTTATTTAGTTACTTATGCAGTGGCGTCATTTGTTGATCATCAATAGCATTAACTTTTGCTTTACTACGAACCAAATACTTTACTACAGCTAGCTGCCCACCTATAGCAGCCAGATGGAGTGGAGTGTCATGGGTATCAGTACGAGCATTAACATTAGCACCAATCGATATCAACGTTTTAACAGTTTCTTCATATCCTGCTTGTGCTGCAATATGTAAAGCTGTATCGCGTTCATTTGTTGTAGCGTTAACAAAAGAACGTTGTTTTTCTTCTGCTTCTTCATTTGGAACATTTCTCAATGCTAATAAAATGAAGCACAGACTTTATAAGTATGAAAGCATGTATATCAGCAAATTGCACTGACTAGGAAACTTTTTTAGACAACACCTTTACAAGAAAGAACTCTCAATATTATGAGACTGATTCCCATGAAACATAAAAAATAAGAGCATAGCTGATTTTAGCAATATAGTACATGTGACTATAGCACCAAGATAGGACGCCAATTCATTAAAAATGAGGTGTCTTTTCTTTCAATAAAACATGGTCCACTTTCGATTTATTTTTGAGTTCTTTATAATCAGAGAGAAAGGTTTTATTTGAACCAACAATGTGGAAAATGATTGTTCATAATAATAGTCAAAATAAAGTAAATATGAGTATGAAAAGAAACACGTAAATGTGTTTCTAAAACAGAATTGAAGAGCAATCTTGAGGAAATGTTTTAATGCCCTTTAGATATTTACAAAATTATAATGGTTATATGGAAAAACCTAACAACAATATTCAAAACATTATAATGCACCTATTCTATCAGTTACTTTCTTTGAAAGTTAGATTGTGCTTGGGAGTACAACAAGGTGCTTTAATTACATTAAAAGTTATACGATGAAACTTTATATAAAATGAAACTTTATGGACATACCGTACGTAATGCTGACATTTGGAAAAACCATAAAAACACATTTTTTCAACTTAAAGCAAAAATACTTGCATTTGGGAGTTGAAAACTGGTGAAAAGTGGGATAATGTTGTCACAATCCAGGGTTCAAATTATCAGTTAAATGTGTACTCACTAAAAAATTAACATACTACAGTGTCACTAATTTTCTCTAGGTTGAAAAGGGAAAACAGCTGAATTTCCAGGTCGCTAAATATAAAAGCTTGGTCCCAAAATGCAAGTTGCGACCTGTTAATTCGAACCCTGCAATCATATTTTGACCAAAAGAAATCATGAAAATTTGGACCAAAGAAGAGAAAGATACATAATAATATCATCACTTTTGCATAGCTGTACTAATAAAAAGAAGAGTTTAGCCATATTGTCACACAGATATTAGATAAATTTGTCACACACTTACATAACTGTTTTAGTTTACTTGAGACTTTCTAGAAAAAATCATAAAATCTTGAAAACCTAACAAAACAATGTTTCAAAATACACTAACTCAACATAAAGTCTGGTAAAAAGCAGAAATAAGATGTGCGTGGCACATTATAATTGACAAAACCTATCAAATTGTTTTGTGAAGATATATGTTACTTTAGCATCTAAAAGCTTCGTTATTAATCTTCAAAATATGTTTTTGAATTTGTATAAATATTTCATAAAGACTAACTTATTGATCCCCAAATATTAAATACTCCAACTTTTATTTTTTTCTATCCTATTAGATGGTTTTGTAACAAATTGTTACTTTAGCCTGTAAGTCATATTTTGTTACATCGTTATGTTTTTTCTTCAAATTATTGGTGAATTATCTCATCACTCCAAAATAATCATCATCATTTGTCCATAAGAAGATCGTTTTACATTCCTAGCCAATGTCAATAGTAAGAAATTATAGATATTTTGTAACCCCATTTTAGGTTTTCAATTTAGTGTGACACCTCCATCTTTATATTTCTACACTACAAATTTTGGCATAATAAACTTTGCCAAAGTGCCTGTAATGGAAAAAGTTATCCCTAAATTTTAAAAACTGGTGTGACAAGTACATCTTTAAATTTCTGTGAAAGAAGTTGCCATATATCCTTTATCCATTATTTAGAATGTATGAAACTCTCACATCTGAAAAATTTAATCTTTCAATTTATTCCTGATAATATATTTTATGACCAAATTGACCATGATTTTAGGTAGTATAGCAAAATATACAGGCATGTCTAAATGTCAGCATTACGTACGGATTAAATAAACACGTCCTTATAGAAGGGTATTTCCATATGAAATCATCCAATATTTTTGATAAATGTAACCATCAGAAATAGATTTGGCTGATTTTGGCACCACTGATAGTATATATCAACTAATTTATGAAAGATTCCAAAATTTGAGTTCATAATTCCAAGCGGTTCCCGAATTATGTCCCCTGGAAGTTCGGTCAATTTCGCAGGAAGGAGCTTAAAACCTGCCATTTTGAATTTAGTGTTTTAGTTCTATTTGAGGTCTTCTATTCAAATTGTATGAACAGCTGAAGTTAACTACTATTTCCTAATTCTATAATTTCAATGCATGATCAAAAACAGAAAACACAACACCTGCTTTACATAAATTAGTTGATACTATTAGTGGTGCAGAAATCAGCCACATCTATTTCTGATGGTTACATGCCCTGGATGAATTGACATGGAATTACCTAAAATGCAACTTGAGATAGAGTTTACTTACCTCCTTTAGCCAGTTCAACAATAAGATCACCCTGATCTTCTGCTGCAGCAAAATGTATCGGCCTCTCCCCTTCTTTGTCAGTTGCATTGACATCTGCTTCATGCTTTACTAACAATTTTACAACCTCTAATGCTAAGTTTGCATCACTAAGCATTGCACAATGTAGTGGTGTAGCCTGGAAAAAAAAACTTTCTTTCAGAACAGCATGCATTGACAAAAGCATATTTTTAATTTCAATATAAGTATCAAACAAATAAAATGAGTGGAAGAACAGAAAAACAAACAAAGAAAATATTTAACAACAAAACAGATGAATTTATGTCTTTTAAAACTTTTGCGACAAGTTTTGAAGAGAAAAATAAAACCACCTACCAAAACTAGAAACTTACTTTAGCATTATCAGCAACATTAGGATTCACAGGGTCCCTGTTCACACCAGTGGCTGCATCTACAGCATCTTGACTTGGCTCTAATATCATTCTACAGACATCAACATTACCTCGACGACATGCAAAATGTAATGCTGTTGAACCATAACGATCAAAGATTTTAACATTAGCCTTATTCTCAAGCAACACTTTAAAACATGATGTCATATTATACCTAGAAAAATAATTAACAACTCAAATGTCTTTTGTTTTAACCAATTGGTGAATAAAAGTCGTTTAGCAATTTACTTCAATATAGCTAATAACATTACATTTACTTTAGCCATTACCTTGCAAAATGTTTTTAATTTACATAGACTATGCAAGAATAAATATGTATCTAAACAATTTTTAGCCACAGAAACAGCTTAATAGCAAACATACTTTTTGTAAGTTTCTGAGAAAGGTGTTGCTTACTTTGCTGCTAAATGCAGGGCTGTTTGTTTATCTTCACCACCTTGAAGGTCAATATCAGCTCCTTTCTTTAAAAGAAATGTTACAACTGCTTTTCGATTATATCTTGCTGCCAACTGTAAAGCAGTGTAATCCTGTTTATTAACTCGATCAATATGTGATTTGAGTAGACCATTCCTTTCATAATCCGCAACGATTCTTTTAACTATATCAATGTCCCCTTCGCTAGCAGCTTGATGAAGCTTAATATCAACAGATGAATCACCGCTTGTAACACTTTCATCTTCTGACTGGAACTTTGATGGTTCATCAGAAGGTTTTTCGTCAGGATGTACACTATTGTTTTTAAATGGTAACATGGGTGAGTCAGTATTGCTTTCTGATAAGTTATCCCCGTCTACATCATCTTTCGAAGCTGTTAAGTTGACGGCAACTAATTTGATACTTTTGTTTCTATCTTCTTCCATACTATTAGATCTAAAATATTAGAATAATATTAGACTGTGCTGAATCAGTGTTATTTAAGAGTTGTACAATATTTAGTGTTTTGAACATAGTTTAGATAAAAAGGCATAAGATTTAGGTAAGATCTTGTCTAAACTTGCAACATAAAACAAGGTAAGATCTTGTCACAAGATCTTACCTAAATCTTGTCACAAGATCTTAGATCTTGTCTAAACTTGTAAGATAAAATTAGGTAAGATCTTGTAAGATCTTTCCTAAATCCTGTCAGTGTCACAAGATCTTTCAAGAATTAAATTGTCCAAGCAAGATCTTACAAGTTCTTGCAAGATCTGCAAGATCTTGACAAGAATATCTACCAGGGAATGCTTTTGCCTTTGTTTTAATAAGAATTAATTATTCAATATTCATCACTGTTATAATGGATTAAAACGCATATTGAGCCCCTGACTTCAGGCAAAGATCAAACACAACAAGATGAATTTAAAGTTATATTCTAAATTAACAGCTAGATATTAAGTATCACTTCAATTCTATTCAACTAAATTTTATATTATATATGTATATCATCTATAAATAAGATTTATGCTTTCCTAAAAAAAATTCACTTCTTTTAAAATAAGTAAACTAACATCAAAACTACATAATTCATATCAAATCATATTTACAAATTATTTGTATAAGTTATCTCATTTGTTTTGATAACAAATAACTACATAATTATTCAACCCACATTTTATTTGTAAGCTTACATATCAAAACTTGCTTAGAGTGAAACATTCCGAACAATACTGCTAACCAGTATACAGACCGTATCAACAAATACTACTTTTGATGACTTGGTAAAAACACACAACAAACTTTAAATTATATATAGAACCTAGAATCAGGGCCTGTTACAGAAATTAATTTGGGCATCGATTTCCATTGATGTTTTAGTTGACGCTAGTAAAAATTTCTTGAACTACAGATATTTTCTGAAATCAACCTAAATAAGTAAGGGAAACATTAACGAAATCAATACTTAAAAGAAAGCAAGAACCAATTAAGTTTTTTTACAAAAGTAATGTTTGGAAATTCATGTTTTACTGATTTTTTTAGCAGAAACCAGGCTTTTATCTAACCAATTTCACAGGCTGTTATAAGGACAGTGAAACTCAATCTTTAAATTGAATTTAGAAACTCAATCTTTAAACTAAAAAATTTGAAACTTAAAAATTCCATAAATTAGTTGAATTTTGTGGAGAAAAAGCATAAAAAGTAATAAAAGATTAAATAATACTATCATACTGTCAGAAATAGAGTAATTGCTTGGAAAAAGTATATTTTCAAGGCTTGTTTTGGTAAAAATTACAAAAAAACTCAATCTTTAGGATAAAAACGGACCAAGGTATTTTCAGTTGGGTAAAAGCCTGGAAACTTAGTGTTACTTTTTGTAGAAAGTTAATTTGGGCTCCCAAATTAGGTGTCCTCAAAATCGGTTTACTGCTGGCAAAATGTCTCTAGATCAACCCCTGAAATATACAAGTAAATTTGGGTTAAATAATTCAAAATGATTATTGTAATGACATAACAGGCTTTGGTTTATTTTTAAAAACATTAGGACAATAAAGCAAACCAAGTATGCCTCAAGTCAGCATAGTTTCCTGATAATCTTAATTCAATAATATGAAGCAAGTAGCCTATGTAAATATGTTCTATATGGGGAGATATGCAGTAATTCTGGCCGAAGTGGGGTTCGAACCCAGGACCGACGTTACAGATCACAGCGCTCTAACCGACTGTGCTACCCGGCCTATACTGACTTGAATGTTATTACAAGCTAGTACTGAGCGAGTCACAACCGGCAGCTCGAATCCAACTTCTGCACAAAGGGAAGAGGGAAGGCAGTGATATATCACTAATTCCATACTCTCAGTTTATAAAAGTATATTATTTACTTTCAGTGTATATATGTAAAGTATATTATTTAAATAATAAAGGTAATACCAAACAACAAACTAGAACAAAACAGAATTAAACAAAACTATCATGGTTATTATTACTTAAATTTTAAAACTGCAAAACATTCTATGATAACATAAAAGTATTTATTATGAAAACATTATGTTAATCTTTGCACAAGAAACACAGTAATCACTTTTAATTCATTTATTAGTAGGAATTTATTATTTTTATGCTAACAAAACAATTCATTTTTTTCATAACAATGTGAGTTGTCATTAGCAACATGAAATAGTAGAAAAGCTGAAACAACAGTTTCAAAAAATGAAATTTAAAATTTAAGTAATAATGAGCATGATTGTTTTGTTTAATTCTGTATTTTCTTAATATTTAAAATTGCTGAATTAAAGTATCTTAATAACTTTTGAAAAGACCACAAAATAAATTTAGAAAAACGGTTATATTGTTAAATTGATAATCTTTTTAGTGACATCACGTAGGAGTGTAGTTAAGATAAATAAAAACTTCAGTTTATGGAAGACACTGGTTAAGTTTTTATTTATAATTCAGTTATATTGATATACAGATATTATTATATCCTCTAAAGTGGCAAATTGAAAAAAAAAATCAATAATCAAGCATTGATCTTTTGGGTACAAAATAATACAGGTTTTGTTCGCTTTAAGAAATTCTTAGGAGACAAAGAACATTAGATTGAAGAGCCTCGAAAAAGACAATTCACTAATTTCATTTCTCCTTCATGTCAGACCTACCATTTAATCAAATAAATTAATTCTCCTAAAATGCTGGCTTCAAAACTTTTGAACCTTTTGAGGGTTATAGCCTGCCCTTTTACATATAAGTTTTTGATATTTTACTTGGTTGACCAATGAACAATCTAAGACTGTATTTCTAGAAGGGGCTGAAGCAGTTAATATCTACTAGGGCTCTGAAGTATTCAAGGCTCCCATTAGTGCCACTAACTTTTAAGTTTCAGTTTGAACTAGCTCTACAGACACCGACTGCTGTTCTGAGGATATCAGATTGGTCCGAGCTCACTTACTTTCGCATTTCAGCCTCTAGGTTGCTACAAAACAGATGCAAGCCACTACACCTGGTGTAAAAAATCTCCAAAAAACAAGATGAACAGTTCTTGTAACATTTAAAATTACATTTCAATAAAAACAAATACACAGTTTTTGATTGTTTTGATTGATTGTTTTGATATCTAGAGGCAAGCCAATTTTGAATGAAACGAAATCGTCAGCCCTCTCATTATTCGCTGTTAATTTATATTCTACGTATCCAAGTAATCACGATGTATAAAAGCAAAATAGTTTGGGTTATTTTTCCCCTTATTATTTTTATTGAGTGGCTAAATTGATAGATGAATAAAATATGTGCATATGAAAAAAAAAATCAGCTTTTTTCTATTTGTAGTTCCAACAAAACCAAAGTACTGCCGTGGGCTTACTTCTAACCTTCAGAATGATATGTTTAGCACATTGTTTCCTTGTTTACAATTCTACTTTTCATATGATATTTTTTTGAAAATTACAAGGTAGCATAATTACAAACATTGTAATTTTTTTCTGTAATATTATTATTAGATAAAAATAATATGGAATATAAAAATAGGTTTCAGGCACTAACCTAGAAAGGGAGGGCAGGGTCTGATTTTCCTGAAAAAGGACACTTTTATTCTACATTTTCTCAAAACTAGGAGTTTTTGCAATAAAATTGCATTAAATTTGTAGTATTTTTAAGGGGCAGAGTCCAAAATCCGGACCCTCTTTTGGGCTAGATTAGAGTCTGGGTTTGGATTCCTAATTTACACTTTGGAAACTATTGTATAAATTTTGCTAAAAAACAAAAACAGTATTTAAATTAAAACTATATACTATCCATGAAACCATTTTAATAAAAACATTTTGATAAAAAAAATATATTAATTTACTGGATAAAAAATTATCTTTAACCTTTACATTTAAATAAAACTTTCCATTTTTAAAAAAGTTAAAACAATCAAGAAAATATTCATAAATATTAACAATCCTTTTTGCTTTGCTTTCCAGGTGGCAGGTGTTTTAATATAATATGATTTTTTGAATATTGAAGATAATAAAAACTTAGTAAGGGAGAGCGATAAATGTTTTCATCATTCTTCAAAATTATCAAAAATAAAAATAAAAATTATAAATAATTGATAGAAAAATATTAAATCTGATTGATAAGAAAAACTCTTAACACCAGGGGTAGTGTTTTCTATGTTCTATCAAAGGTATTGAGATACTTGATTTTGTTGTTTTTAATTGGTTTTGTTGTCAACTCAATTCTGTGGGCTTTGTGATAGGACTGTTAGGTCCTCTTACTGTAAAGTCCTTGCAAAAAGGAAAATTTCGATTTATATTTTACATTATTAATGGTTTATTTGTTGAATATTTTATCCTGTGTTTATAATGAAGGTCTCATTAATGTAAATATTTCAGATTGTAAAACTATGTTATAATGGCAGAAATACAAATTTATCTAACTAACTAAGTTACTGATAACATACCTCTTGAACATTTTGAAAATAACCAGTATAAGAAAGCAACAAATTATTAGGCTAACAACTTAATAGTTAGTCTAGCTTTTGTTTAACAAAAACCCTGTTTAAACATGACACCGTTTTTAAAACAATGCTTACATCATAAATATTAAAATTAGAAATGTATACAGAATGTATATACAGAAACTTGTTTGATATGAGCCACAATTCTTTTCACAGTATACAATAGCATAGTTTTATATAAAGCCTTTTTTTATTAGGGTCCTTATTTAAAAGTTTAGATAAATAGACGAGTGTCTTCTTAGACACTCCAGAAAATTGAGGAGTTTAGAAGGAATCTTGGAGATTGAACAAAAAAATAAATTACCAAGTAAGTGATAGATAGACATTGGATCCCTGGCAATTAAAATATTTTTTATTCAAATAACACTTTAAACTTATCATCCAGAAGGCTAGTAGTTCACTTTGAATAATTTATGAACTATTAACTTCATGTAAAAAATCCAAAAAACAACAACTGATGAAATAAACACTGTTTCCGATTAAACTGTTTTACAGACGGACATACAGACTACTGTAACAAATTGATTGTGTTGAATTTATAGCAGGATCCCTTCGACAAAGCCAGGGATCCCAAAGTAAACACTGTAAATATTAAAATTGTCAATTTATTTATTTCTACTTACAAATTGTTTTGCAGCTTACACATAATTAATTTCCCTTTCTCAACACACTCAAGGACGAATCTGGTACTTAAATATTAGAGAACAAAATTAGGATCTGATAATTATACTTGGCAGTGGTATAACCTTACTTTTCAGGTGGAAGTTCATTTTCTAAAAAATTTGGTCGTCTAAAAATAAATAAATAATAAACTTACTTTTAAGTTATTGATTGCTGAGGAAAGTGGCCACAGTTGCTATGCTAATTTTTAATTTCCTTTTAAAGTAGCTGAGCTTTGAGAATAATATTGTTACATATGAGTTAGACTAGCTTTAGTCCAGTTCCATTTTTTAAATCATGGCCAAAGTGTAGGGTGAAGTATCTACCTCATTTAAAATACAATTGGTTCACAAGTTTTATATTTTTATTTTTAAAAATAATCGATATAAAATATACAAGCTCTAATCTAGCCCAAGGGCTCTGCCCAGGGTATTAGCCAGCCTGATGGCACAGCGTATAACGCTGTCTTCCCAATTGAATAGAAATTCCCAATCCATTCAGTGACGTATCCAGAACTTTTTTGGGACTACCGTTTTGTTACGTTTACCTGTTCACTTAATTTAGTGGCTACGGAAGGCCCCCCATGGTGGGGGCCTGAGGAAAATTTTTTGAAAATACTTAGCCTAGATTGGCTAAAACAGCATTCATCATTTAAAGCATCATTTAAAGTTGATTGGTGAAAGTTTTAATTCGAACCATTTTGAAGTGACAGTGTTTTAAAAGTAAGTGTTT
>JAYJMI010694374.1:0-14415 GCA_036873855.1 Sarsia tubulosa
TCGGCTATATATGTTGTATTGTAGTGCTTAATCATTGAGAACGGACGGTTAATAAACAAGCAATTGATTTTGCAGACATCGGCTATATATGTTGTATTGTAGTGCTTAATCATTGAGAACGGACGGTTAATAAACAAGCAATTGATTTTGCAGACGATGAATATAATCGGAACGAAGAAATGATTATTTAAGATGGTTTATCGTAGGGACCGCAATGGAAATCTGGCTTGTTTTGTGTTATTCCTACTTTTGTCAGATTTTATATTTTAGAGATTTTGTATTTATATTTTAACTTGTAACGCAAGTTTACATTTTTGGACTCCCGGTATTTCCGATGGAGTCTTATAAATTCAGGTTTGTTCTTTCCTTCGTCCGTTACCAATTTGTCTTGGTTATGAGTCAAAAGTGACTGAGTTGGATTTTTCTCGAAAATTCTTGTTTACCCAAAATCGAATTAATTGGGGGCAATTTTGGATCCAAATAAACATTTAGCCCCTGTATCTACAGATATGTTGATAGATTTTTTCATAATGAATAGATCTGGAGCATATGGGGAAAATAAACCACCTAGTTCTAGAATAATTTCTATTGGTAACTAAAGTGTAGCCTTGGTACTTAAGTTTCGGAAAATATCTGGAAACAGTGTAAAAACTCCAGCGCTCTCCTTCTCAGTATCTTTTTTAGTAAAGGTAGTAAACAGGATTGCCACGCCTCCTAAAAAATAATTCCATGTATTGTTAAAATTCCTGATATTTGAAAGTCCTTTAATTTGAAGATGAAATTTGAGTGGCAACCCTGTTACCCTATCTGGTACCGGAGATATCAGTGTTCAAAGGTCTTTTTTTGCACTTTTCAAATGATTTCAGAATATTTTGAATCTCTCTATTGAAAAATGAAAAAATTTCTAGAGATATTTGTTGATTTTTGCTGCGTCAGCGTTTTTTTTGCATTTTTTTGAAATTTAAAATGCAAATATCTCTAGAAATGTTCATGTAAACCTAACATATAGTAACATATAGTAATATCTTTTGCACTAATTCACTTTGATTAAAAATTTGCCAATCTGCTGACGTCATTGGAAAACAGCAAAAGAATGCTATTTTTGGTCCTTAAATTGCCAATATCTCCGGAATGAGATATGGAAAAATGATTTCCAATACCTTTTTCTTCATCGTCTTTTCAAGCCTGATTCAACCGAGGCATTTGTTTTGACATTTAAAAAATTATTTTTTGAAAAAGTAAAGGGACCTTTGCTAGTCTAAAATCGAATATCTGGTCCTCAAAATGCACTCTACAAGAAAATTCGGACAGGTTAACATTGTTTTTTGGTAACTTCAAACGTATACCTAACTCATAGCATAGTTTAAAAATTGCCCATTAGATAGTCAAAGTTGACCCCCCTCAGCTGATAGGCTATATGTGCTATGGAGAAAAAAATGCCACTATTCTTACGTTTCCATTACAGTACCCTGTTAGTCAGGGCATAGTATGAAAAATAGTGTCAAAACTGGGAAAATAGTATCAAGATGAAACTTTGCAGAATGGTCAAGATATGTATTGGGGCCCACCAAAAAAAAAGCCCCATTAATCCCATGTGGGGTAACCTCGTTATTGCTCTCCTTTGCAGTGGATATTTGAGTAAAGGTAGTACCATGTACTGGCATATACTTTCACTGGGACCCGATACCTTGTTATTTTACTGACCAGTTTTTTTTCAAAAAAAATTTATTTTTTCAAAGGCGAAGTTGTTCGCGCTTTTGCCGTACGGGAATGAGCAGACTAGAATAGCCGTAGAAATATACTTTTTTTAAAGAAACGACTAAATTAGTCTAGAATGAAAGCGAATGTTACGGACTAGAACTAGTCTATACCTTGCTGGGTGCTTAAAAGAATATGGGCGCTTATTGAAAGTTTTGAAATTTAGGGAACGCCTATTCCAGGGGGGCGCTTAAAAGATCCTGTGGAATAATTACGGTAACTCTTTGTCATTGTGAGAGTGCTTTTCACAAATATAAATAAGAAAATATAAATAAACTTTTCAATGATTTCAAGCTGCTCTAATCGTGATCTATTTAAGAAAAAAAACAAAAAATCCTAAAAAGGTTGAAGATTTCTGAGCTTAAATTTTATGCTTAAAGTGTAGCATTACCTTACTAATGACACGTCAACTTCTCTTTTGTTTGGCGATGATGGAATTGACGTAATACATAAAGGGTTACTAATTGATCCACTATCCATTTTTAGTTTGAAAACAAATTTGCAAAGAAAAGTCGTAATATGTCTGAAAAGTTTTTATATCTTTATCGAAAACGATTTTGCTTTACATTTTCAATACATTCAAAATTAAAATAATGATATGTAAATATTACAGGTGACCAACATATAATTTGCGAGTACAATAAGTTATCGTGTAATAACAGAATTCAAAAGAATATCTTATGGTTTCTAAAGTATTTCATAATCAAAAAATAGAAGCAGATGCGTTATTTATAAAACAGGAAACGAAAATTTATATACTTCGAATTTTCAAGTAAATTTTGTTTCTGGTCTTTAGTTTACATAAAAAAAGTTTTACTTTAATTCCAAGGTATCGGGTCCCGGGCATCGAGGGTGTAGGGTATCGGGTCCCAGTGAAAGTGTATGCCCCCTGTACTTTTTCAAAAAACATTTTTTCAAATGTCAAAACAAATGCCATAGTTAAATCTGGCTCGAAGAGGAAATGAAGAAGATGGTACTCAAAACCTTTTTTTGGTATCTGGTTCCGAAGATATTCGTGTTTAAAGGACCGAAATTTAGCATTTTTTGATGTTTTCAAATGACGTCAGCAAGTTGTCAGTATATTTTCAATATGTGCAACAGATAGATCTTTTGAAGCACTATCGAAAAATGGTATTGTTTGTAGGGTTTAAAGATAGCGTTCAACAGATAAAAAATTTTTAAAGTACTCAAAAATGCAAAAAAACTGCTGACTCAGCAAAAATATGCATTTTTAAGTATTTTGAAATCGCTATATCTATTGAACAGTACGTTTAAAACCAACAAACAATACCATTTTTCGATAGTGCTTTAAAAGATCTATCTGTTGCACCTATTTAAAATGATTAAAAATATGCTGACAACTTGCTGACGTCATTTGAAAACATCAAAAAATGCTAAATTTCGGTCCTTTAAACACGAATATCTCCGGAACCAGTTATGAAAAAAGGTTTTGAGTACCATTTTCTTCATCTCCACTTCGAGCCAGATTTAACTATGGCATTTGTTTTGACATTTGAAAAAATGTTTTTTGAAAAAGTTTACTCAACCTTTACTCAAATATCCACTTCAAAGGAGAGCAATAACGAGGTTACCCCACATGGGCTTTTTTTTTGGTGGGTCGCGATACATATCTTGACCATTCTGCAAAGTTTCAGCTTGATACTATTTTTTTCTAGGTCAGAACCTATGATGCCCTGACTATGTCTGCTTGAGCATAACGGAAAAACGAGGCAAATTTAGGAATATATGTATGAAATTAAGAAAATGTAAGTAATTAAAATATTAATAGGTAACGAAACGCAAAAAAATATTAGTTCTTCATTTCCATAAATTCCTGTTTTGGGCAAGCTTAGCGAATTTAGTTCATTAAATTTTTTCCATTCCACATTCATTGAATATATAGATTAAGCTTCTATCTTTATAATAAATCTGCTGACCTCAGCACAAAAGTAGCCCTTATTTGGTCCTTAAATTAGAAATATGTCTGTATCTGAGCATGGAAACCAGAACAAGAAGATTTTTTCCACTATCTCTATCATAAGTTTTAGGCTTTGACTTAGACTAGATTAGTCGTTTAAAAAAAAATAGTCAGATATGGGTATGAAGGAAATGACTAGTGATACTTGCAGCATAAAATAATTTATTGCCAAACGTTCGAATTACGTCACGTTTTCGAAAAAATTCGGGGGGTGAGCTCTAAATAAACGAATAAACAAATAATTGAAATTTTAAATTAAATGGTTTTGAGATTACAATGGCAAAATACATTTCATGGAAAATCTTTTGTTATACGATTTTCAAGATGTTGAAGGATTTTCTTCCACAAAGCTAGAGTCATCGGAGACAACTATATCGTACTACTTTTAAGCGTCTTGTTTGCAGTGAACCTAAACACAAAAACAACATTAGCTAATTCATATTTAAGTTTCAAACATTCATACAAAGCTATACCAAATAGTAACATAAGTAAGCTAGAAGCCCTAGTATATAATTTTAAATCAAAACATTACTTATGCTACGTTGTAGAAATAAGGTAGCTTTTGAATGTCAAAACAAATATGGATCCATAAATAATTATTTCGAATTATCAAAACAAAAACAAAAAAATTGCAAAAAGAATTTAAAAAATATCCAAAAATAAATAATAAAACCAGCCCAAAAGCATTCAAAACAAAGCAGTCATTCATTAAATACTATTTGTTTGGAAAAAGACAAACCCAACACTAAATATATAAAGATTTCATAGTCCTCGAGGAATAAATAGAATACAAAAACAAACATAAAAATACAAAACAAAAACAATCAAGGAAAACAAAATTCTTTAACTGTTTAGGTCTTGTCAAACATAGAAAAAAGCTTAGTTTACCTGCTTTCATCTTTGAATTCTACTTGCTTCTTTTTTCTTCCCATCTGCGTATGAAAACCACATCTTTTTCCCATTAAAAAACAGAAATCCAAGCGAAGTTGTCAAGCTTTAACTTTTGTTGGTATCTTATCTTTTAAAATATGTTTTCTCTAGAAAAGTTGCTTTCGCCATATTTAAAATCTTTGGTGTACACCCGTCTCCCTTTGCTTTTTTTCTTTCTGTTTACAAAATCCCATTCAAACTCGCCGTTTTCTCTGGTCAAAATTTTGACCAGAAGATGCTAAATCGCCTATAGAGAATTTTCCTTCCGCGTGCAAGATGTGAAAGTCGTTCTCTCGAATATTCCCGTACCGTAAACTCAAACCCGTGTTTGCGACTTCCGACCGTTTTATAAAAGAACGACTTTTCTAAAGTCGAGCTTTGACTAAGCTTAAGACAATAACAACTTGGCATTAATAGCAAAATTGCATTTTATTGTATTTTGAGAGAAATGTATGTCACGTGACAATCTACGCTAAAATATCTTTCGATTGGTGTATAAAATTATATGCTTCAAAAGAAAACAAGGTTATAGACTGAATATGAAGAATCATAATAAAATTGCTTTAACAGATAATGCCCACGGATTTACAATTCAGCCCGGCTAAGAATTGTTCATCTGTTCGAGCTTCGTAATTTATGATAGTCAAGTATTCCAAAAAATCATATTTTTTTCCTTTCTTGGGTGGCACCTTCCTCCAATACTAGCTAGTCTATAGTAGGCACTGATTAAATTCCTCTTAATATGGGCATCAATCTGATGTCTGGCCAGAAAAAATCAACTACAATAAAATCAGAATTTTAGTTTTTAGATCTTGTTTTTTTAATTAAAGTTTAGCTAGGGGCAAAGACATTTTCAAAACAATAGATTGCTGTTGTGGTTGTTATCAGTCAGATGTTTAAGCAAATAAACCACCTGGTAGGTCTAAAGGAAGAAACTAATGCGGAAGAACCTTTCGCGAGGAGAAAATTTTGCGAAATTTAGGGAATTAACTTTCGCGAATCGCTTCTTTTGACATTTTTAGCGAGAATAAACTTTCGCGAATTAGAACAAAAAGAAAGAATAAATGTAGTAATTTTGGCAGGAAAAAGGGTTTCTAATTTATTAAATTGTGAAAAAAATGAAAAAACTTAATTTCGCGGGAATAAACTTTCGCGAATGCTCAAAAATAATATTTTTCGTGGGTTCAAATTTTCGCGAAAGTTTCTTCCGCATTAGTCTCTTTTTTTAAAGTATTCAAAACCATTTTTTCTTGTCTGGGCATTTTTTAAATGACGTCAGCATATTTTGAATACACGGTATATATATACCGTATTCCGTAAGCATCCGCCATTATGGATCTTCAGACTTAAGTTTCAGAAAAAATGAATGCGATATTTGGAATTCTCATCAAAAAATATGTCTAAATACAAAATTATATTAATTTTAGATAATCAGAACAAAAGTTACAGATGTCTAATTTTCACAAAATTACGGTCAAATCTCTTATAACAATTTTTTTTACCCCCCTTAATAGTTACCAGTCTCTTTTTACCCCCCTTAATATATATTTTTAAATGCTTATAACTTTTTTTCTAGTGGTTAAAAAATAACGGAAATTTGCACATAGTCTTATTTTTCTACGAGGAATCCAGATTTTTCATTTGTTTTGCATAAAAATTACTTATAAAAAACTTCAAAATGGCGGATTCCTTAAGGTAAATAGGTGTAATTAAATATTTTAAAGCTCTATCGAAAAATGATATTATTTGTTGGATACGGAGCGGAAAAAGACTATACCCGTTTAAATGTCTTTTATATAGTTTTTTTAATAGCTTTCTAACGGTGCAGTTGACTTTTTTTAAAAATGATGCCGATTTTCAAGATTTTTTTATAGGTCAATACTAGTAGAGTCCACAATAAAAACCTCACCGCCTGTTTTGAGCCGGGTGTCCGAAAAATTTTTCACTAACACTCATATATTCAAAAATTGGAAGGTCCGAGGATTTAAAAAATGTATAGATTACCCATCCTCTTTGAGGGTTATGCAAACGGCCTGTTTTTCAATTCTGCTTCCCTTAAGGTAGCATCGAAAATTGACTTTAAGTATAAAATGCTTTAAGTGAATATTTAGGGTGGTCTAAAAATACGTTTACTTTTTTTATATAGTTTTAACGAACTTTGTAATGCAAAATCATGTACCTTAAGTTGATTAATTTAGGTAATCATCATAGGTAATCATCACTGTTATCATAAATCATCATTTTGTGTAATTTAGGTGCACTTTAAACTTGTCAACTATAAAATTTTAGCTGACTGTTCTGTTGTTTACCATCAGTTGTGTTTCGATCTATCAGATCTCTTCAGCACGCCTAGGTATATTCTTCACTTTAATCATGAATAAAGGAAGATGTATCCCATGCATGTACAACTCCAATATGTAAGAAAGGGGGTAGGGTAGGGTTATATTAAAAACAATTTATGAAGTCAGTCACTTTAATAGTCGAGTTTCATGCCCAATATGTGTAAGTAACACTTGTAATCTTTTAGTCAATAACGCCGTTTTCTTTGGAACTTCACATAGAAACTAGCTGAATATTTTTTCAATATGTGTAAAAAAAACTCCCTAAATTTTGAGATTACGTTTTACTACTCAGGTACGACTATCTCCGAGTATCCTGTGGAAATTTAAGCAACTTTCTATATAATAGTTTTTGAAATATTTGTATTTTTACTAAATTTTTGCAATCCAATATAAATCACGAAGATTTTTTTTTTTTGTAAATATCGAAGTTACTTTTATTCTGCTGAATCGTTATAAGAGATTTACCAAATTGATCCACTCATCTAAGGTAATACTAAGATTTCTTCCAAATTTCTAGTTATATTACCTACTATTTCTTAAGAATTCAAGTAAAATTATGCACAAAATTACAAGTTTGTATTCAAAAATATTCTTTCGGGCATACAGTTTGATTATAAATAGAGTAACCAGAAATAAATACACGATTTTGGTAAAAAAAACAATGACTTATGGAATGTTAAATCGAATATATAGTTTTTAAACATTTTAACATCTTGTGTTTACCAAAATCATGTAATTACAAGTTTGTATCTTTTATAAGTTATGTGAGTTGTTAACACCTCGTTTATAGCTCAAATTAGAACCCCATACAAATCAAATGTTACATTACCGATCTTGTACCAATTCATCCAATGACCTAATATTATCTGAGGCAAATACCTTTCTTTAGTATATAAGATAACATTAATAGCAAAAACAGTTAAATGGAACCTATGCAAAATCAAACTTACCAGAACAGAATGCGGCATCACATAATCAGCTTTCTTAGGGTTCTAAATGAAAATATTTTATATTTTTTGTGAATGATGATGATAGGCATTTCATGATTTGTAAGTATTAATTTAAAATCGAAGCTTGAAAATACAGTCAATGAGATTGTAAATATAATATTATATCAGCTCTTCTATTAGATTAGATTCAAAATCCCTCTTTTTAGAGAGTTACGTTCTACCGACCAATATTTCGAACTGCGACTACGCTCAAAAATCCTCTGATGTTCTTGAAAAGAAGCAAACTCCAAACTCCCGATATTCGGACCCTCGTTTGGGCTAGATTAGAGCCTACTCGCAAATAAATCTATCAATTATCTAACATAAAAATTAATTGTAATGATTAAAAAGAAATAAAATATCAGAGAAAGTTCTTTCAATAAAAAAATACTAAAAACAAAAAAATAACAAATCAGAAATGACAGAACAGTAAAGAAAACTCAAATTCAGAAACATTTTTTTTTATAAAAATGTAAACTGTATCGTTGGTTAGTCCTACCCTTATTTGTTAGCAAAAGTAGTACTTTCCTATCAGAGCTCCTCAGTTATATACCTTCGGGGTACTAATTTTCGCGCCTACAAATTTTCGCAAATTTTAGTGATTTCCGCGAAAAAAATTAAAACTGCTCGTTCGCGAAAATAAATACCGGTCAATTTAAGACTTACTTATCTCTATCGTTGTACAAAATTTTACAAAAAGATATTAAGCAATATGTTGATTTTTTGACCTCAGTTAATCAAAAGAACAAGGATTTTCTGATTTGCGAAACTTATGAAGTAAGCAGAAAATTCTAACAAGGAAGGGGTCTTGATTATTTTTTAAAAAAACTCACTTTTTGGGCCGAGTTTGATCTTTTGTCTAAATTTTGTGACAATAAGAATTTTTGATAAAAAACAAGCTCTCTCGATGTAAAAATGCAAAAAAATAAAGTTTTTTATCAAAAATTCTTATTGTACAAAAATGTAGGCGAAAGGCGTTAAAAGTAAAAAATTAACTGAGAGCATTTTTGTGAAACCTATATTGAAATTTAATATGGTAAAAGAGTAGCTAGAAGTAAACACAACTGGTAAATTTCACTTCCTGGCTTTTAGCAGATCATAAGTAAAGTAGTTCCAAACTTAGTAAAAATCTCAATGTGCTTCTTGGTTTCTTTTGTTTAGCCAATTTGAAATACAAATATCTCAAAAACTACACATAGAAAATTCCTCAAATTTTCACAGAATACTCACGAAATGGTACTCTTTTATTTCACAAAGTTTGAATAGGGGTTATATTTTTGGCCAAAATCACTTGATATTGTACCTTTAGGATCTGATCTCTTTTAACATTATCATGAAAGAAAGCAAATAATATCTTGAGGGGGACTATATGTGCTATATTGTCAGTAGATTTAGCTGGAATCTATACAAAACTTAACTTACTTGAACAGGAAGTGCCATCACATTATCACCAAATATTGTACGGTTTTAGTTGAATTTTTTGTGAAATATAAGTCTTTTTTTGTGAAATATAAGTGCACGCGAGATTCTGAGAAATACTGTAAATGTAATTTATTGGTGCGGATAAACATTAAAATTGATCTTTTTTTTAACTGAAATTCTAACCGTTCATCCATAACAAACAAAAAATCTGTCTGGGACATATCTAACTTTTTGTGAAGAAATCGAACTGAAACTTACCGTAAGAAGGGTAAGAAAAAATAATATTTTACATTGTAAAATCATACATGTGACATGGTCATATATGGTAATGTTTTAAAATTGAAGCTAGGGCCTTAAAATTCTGCAGAGATGTGTGATGCATGTATTTGACAAATATTATAACTTTAATTTTACAAAATATATCAAATGACTTTATTAGAAGGATTTTTTAATTTTATGACCATGATAAATATAAATTAATGAATAATTTAATCAAATTACTCTGAATCTCTTGGACACTCACTCTTATAATATATAGCACATACAGTCCCCCTCAAGATTTTTTGATTTCCTTTATGATAATCTAAAAAGGGATCAGACCTTAACAAGTTTGGCCCTATAAGAGACAAGAAAAATTTTGATAAAAATCAAGCTCTCTTACACCAAAAAATCGGAAAAATATAACGAACATTTTCTAAGAAAATAGTGTTAGATACGGACGGAAGGATGCTCAGACAAAGCTGATTTTTAGGATCCTGTACAACAAATTAAGGATCTACAGTAATATAAATTTAAAAGTCTTACGTTTAAAGTTGCTGCATTTTCTGTTTCTGCTGTTTTACTGTGCAAAGTTGTATCAAACGATTTGTCTTTAGGCGAGGTAATGGTGACTTCCAACTAAAATAAGATTTAAGAACTATTGCAATAACATACTCCATTTTTAAACATATACTGTATACACTAATAAAGACTAAAAGTCAACCTATGCAAAATTAAACTTACCGGAGCAGGAAGTTGCGTCACATCATCAATTTTCTTAGGTTGCTTTTGCTAAATAAAATATTGTACATTTTTTTTGAGTTTAACTCCTACCCCTCCCATTGTTAAAACCAGAACTTATTAGCCCATGTCAACTAGGTGTGTACTACTATATCAACAGTACAGTATAACAACATATAGAAATTACTGACAATATAGCACATATAGTCCCCCTTACATACGGACGGAAGGATGCTCAGACAGAGCTGTTTTTCTAGGATCTTGTACAACAAATTAAAGGATCTAATATAAATTTAAAAGTCTTACTTTTAAAGTTGCTGCATTTTCTTCAGATGTTTTACTGTGCAAAGTTGTATCAAACGATTTGTCTTTAGGCGAGGTAATGGTTACTCCCAACTAAAATACGGTTTAATAATTATTTCAATAACATACCCCATTTTTAAACATATACTGTATACACTAATAAAGACTTAAAGTCAACCTATGCAAAATTAAACTTACCGGAGCAGGAAGTTGCGTCACATCATCAACTTTCTTAGGTTGGTTATGCTAAATGAAAATAAAAGATTTGTTTGAGTTTTTTGTGAACTATAATTTTTTGTAACTCTTTAATCGAAGCTCCAAATATTTTGAAACAATCATATTTTATTATATCAGGAATTATGTTTCGTCAATATATTTTCTCTTTTCAAACACACCCTCCTACCCCTCTCATTGTTAAAACCAGAACATATTAGCTAGGGGTGTACTACTAAATTATTAATATTCTCTTTATGTAGAGTCGAAATTTTACAGGTAGTTTTCCTAAGAACTAATCTAAATCGACTTTTACAAATACAATTAACATAAAAACTTTTAACACTTCTTCAACAAATAAAATAACAACTACAAAATAATCAATAATCTAAACGTTTATAAATCCCTAACTTTGTGATATATACTAACTTTACAAATATTGCATAGACATTCATCCACTTTCCATGTTTTAATTTTTATTTTAAATAAGGAAAGGTTGGGTATTGTTTTAAGTTCATTAGGAACAGTATTCCAAATTTGGTTAGCCCTATAATATTGATGTTAGACCATATCTACTGGTAGCAGGGTTTTCACATTCAAAAACATTGGTTTGTCGCATATTATGATGTTGCATTTTAAGTGGGAATTTTTTTTCGCAATTTCAGGTACTAGACCATTCAAAGCTTTATAAAGTTCTATGCATAGTTTTTGTAAACAACATTGATGAGTAGTGATTTCTTTAGCTTTAATCAAAAGTCCATCAAATGATGAAAGTTGGTTTTTGTAAGCGAGGCGAAGCGATCTTTTTTGAAGATTGTTAATTTTATTGTTAGCCTTTCAGCTACAAAAGATCAATATTAAAAGACAATAGTTAAATTGTGATTAGAGTTAACGATGAGTTAACTAAACATTTGCTATAGTTGACACATAATTTGAAATTCTTGACAAGACTGTTAGTTTTTGGTTAGCTTTCTTACATATTTTTTAAATGAGTAACAAAATTTAGTTCATTGTCAATATTTATTCCGAGAACCTTTTCCTCTTTAATGTTTTTAAGGTAAAATTTTCGAAAGTTAGTTCTTGTTCGTTATTTTGACTTAGAACCACAAATGGACATTTATTTGGGTTCAATATCATGTAGTTCTTATGAAACCAGTCTATCAAGATATTAAAGTTACTTTTTAATTGAAAATTTTGAAATTTCGATGACAGGCGTATAGTGTATCAATAGTAATAATAAATCAATAGTATAATAAATCAATAGTACAGTATAAGAACATAGAAAAATGACTGCCAATATAGCACATATAGTCCCCCTCAAGATATTATTTGCTTTCCTTTATGATAATCTAAAAAGGGAACAGATTTTACCACGTTTTCCCCCATTTTGAGACAATAAGAATTTTTGATAAAAACCAATCTCTCTAACACTTAAATCAGAAAAAAATAATGAAAGTTTTCTCAGTAAAATAGTGTTAAATACGGACAGAAGGATGCTCAGACAGTGCTGATTTTTTAGGATCCTGTACAACAAATCAAAGGATCTAATATAAATTTAAAAGTCCTACGTTTAAAGTTGCTGCATTTTCTTCAGATGTTTTAATATGCAGAGTTGTTTCAAACGATTTGTCTTTAGGCGAGGTAATGGTTACTCCCAGCTAAAATATGGTTTAATAATTATTTCAATAACATACCCCATTTTTAAACATATACTGTATACACTAAAAAAGACTAAAAGTCAACCTATGCAAAATTAAACTTACTGGAACAGGAAGTTGCATCACATCATCAACTTTCTTAGGTTGGTTATGCTAAATGAAAATAAAAGATTTATTTGAGTTTTTCGTGAAATATTTTTTGTAACTCTTAAGTAAGGGAAATGGATGCACCTAAATCCACCGCAACATTATATAGATATTTATAATAGAATTCAAAAGGAAAGAATAAACTTTAAACTTATAAACATAAGTTTGTGATATATTCATTTTTGTAGTAAAAAACTTGGCTGCATTGACGGAAGTTTTTTTGTTTACAAACTCACTTACTGTAATAAAATATTGTTTAGTCTCAGTTGTTTGTTCTACTAGTAAAGTTTGACACTGATGGATTTAAAATTATTGTTTAATCGAAGTTCCAAATTTTTTGGAGCAATGATACTTTAATGGGAGAAACTTTCACTGGGAGAAACTTCGAGATTCAGAGCATTTGAGAAATTTTTTAAATTTTGAGGGGATAAACTTTCACATTTCGCAATTACAATAAAATTTGTGTGGATAAACTTTCTTGTTTTCCCATATCATCTTATAAAAATTTGATATTGTACGCACTTTTCCAATACTAAATAAAGTAAAAACCAAGTTTTTAAGGTATTTTTAGTTTTACAAACAAATATCAAGATAAAAAATGACAAAAACTAAAATTTTACAGTTGAAAAAGTTTTAAAAGTTTTGCAGGGGATAAACTTTTGTGAATCACTCAAAAAGAATGTTTTGCGAGACAAACTTTCTCCAAAAAGGTTGAAACTCGCGAAAATCATGAACGTTTCTCCCCGCGAAAGTTTCTCCCATTAAAATTTTCTATCATATCAGGAATTCTGTTTCTTTCAATATATTTTCTCTTACCTCTACCCCTCCCATTGTTAAAACCAGAACTTATTAGTCCATGGTGAATCAATAGCACAGTGTAACAAGAACTTTATTAAAATGGTCCACAAAGTGTGTATGGCACATATTATAGTTTATTTCTAGATATTATTTTTGTTTTCTTTATTTGGTCCACAAAGTGTGTATAGCACATATAGTTCACTTCTATATTTTTTTTGTTTTCTTTACTAAGGTGGTCCACAAAGTGTGTATGGCAGATACAGTTAAAATGTAAAATATTTAAAATGGTCCATAAAGTGTGTATAGCACATTTATAGTTCATTTATAGAATTTTTTTTGTTCTCTATATTAAGGTGGTCCACAAACTGTGTATGGCAAAATGTAAAATAATTATTTTGCTTTCTGTATTAAGGTGGTCCACAAAGTGTGTATAGCACATATACTTCATTGCGAAATCATTTGAGCCGCGAGGCGGCGAGAGTGTATGGAGCTCATTTGTCAAACTCAAAATATTTTATGTCAAAATCCTCTATAGCGCAAAATCGGCGCTTCCGGACGCTGTAGAAGCCAGCACAAAACCATTATGGAATGAGTCTTTAATTTAAAAGAAAAAATAAAGAACCATTAAATAATAAAATAAAATAAAGTATAATAAATAAAATAAAGTATAATTAAATAATAAAATAAAATAAAATAAAGAAAATAACAACATGATTTCTAATGAAATCTACATTATTAAATGAACATTTTTGTAATATTACAAAAGATCTCAATATTCCAGAGCGGAATTTGAATTATAAATTCAAATCGGAAAAGTCTCATGAAATACCCGAAATTATTCAAAAATATGCAGACCATCCAAGCATTTTATTTATAAA
>JAYJMI010695616.1:3090-14382 GCA_036873855.1 Sarsia tubulosa
AAAGAATTATAAGTTTTTTAACATCATTTGTGATTATTTTTGTCAATTTAAGCATTTGAGAAACATTTTTTGAATAAAGAATTTTTAAATTTATTTCAGATATCAACGATTTACTAACGGCAAACGACATGTATCTACCGACTTATGAACAAGATATGGTCGGTGCTACACAAGCGATTTTTCGTTTACAAGATACATATAATATCACAGCGCGAGAAATATCTGATGGAAAGATAAGAGGTAGTTACTATAGTAAAAATTCAAGCCTAGTTTGGGTCATTTTTTACAAAAAGAATCTGTGCGAAAAAATGAGCTGTAGCTTCCATATTTTTCGTTTTTTTTTTTTTTCCTCAGTTTTAAAGAGTCGTATTGATATTATAAAAAAATAGTGATTTAAAGTCCACCTAAATCCACCTTCATTCAAAAAATTAATTTCGGTAGAAAAATTTCTGGATCACCTTCGCTTGAAGAACTAGCCTAAGCCACAGATAGGAAAACTGCATACGATGCGTATAGTTTGAGCTCAGAGTATTGAAGAACTACGAACTATTACGTAACTTGATCATAGTAACTTGCTCACGTAACTTGATCATAGCAACGAAATGTAAACAGGAAGTAGCTCTATGGTTTTTCACGAAATTTTCCTTATTTTCTTAAACAAAACGTACTCCTTTTGATCCGAATTTTCTATAATAATATTCTATTTTCATTACTGCTATCATTTTCATGTCGTTATAAAGATATTGAAATTATTTAGGCGTTCGACCTTCATCGCATCAATTTTCGGCACGCGACTGTTTAGACATTGCCGAGGGTGGTCATTACACTCAAAAGTACGTACGTATGCAAGAATGGCTACAAGAAGCCTACAGGTTGATGCACGACCCTATGTTAGAGCATCGACAGGGAGATTTAGAACTTCTTGAATTATACGAATATATGGGATGGGGCTTTTATTTGGTAAGTAAAATAATATAAGTTTTCAATAAATCATAGCTTTGAAAGTATTTTAATCGGGGAAATATCCGAATAATACATTGCGTAGTTTTGCGTTCAAAAGATTGGTTTGCTAGAATTTCGACTTTACTTTCAAGCTCCGTAAAAGTTAAACAAAATATAACAATAACATGAGTAATGCATTACAGCGGATATTTCCTCTTTAAGTTTTTATCTGCAATTTTTGCCAAAAAAAATCATTCGCTTTCCTCAGAAAGTAATATTGATTAACATAGATTTTTAGAGTCGAACATACTCTGTACTCGAACATACTTTCTACTTTTATATATTTGACTTTTTCTGGGAAGAACCTTTAAAGAACCTCTTTTTCCTCTAGCGGGAAAAAGGAAAAATCGAAATCAGCTAATATAAAAAGCGGAAAGAGCGACTTTAGTCTAAGTCGAACACTGATGGTGTGAAAAGTTTTTTTAAAAAAAAGATCAAAGTGATGTTTTTTTCGGCAAAGATATTTTGAGAATGGTTGTAGTTACTTTAAGACAATAAATACTCGATATATCATTTATTATATGCAACATTAAATTTCAAAACAATCGATTTTTATAGTGTATTTAAATTGATTGGTGGTTTTGAGATTACTTTAACCAGCAGGCAGCCTAGTCATATGCTCTTTAGCTGTTGTTGTGTTTTGTAGCATTGAATAATTTTCATATTTTTCCAGGCGAACAACATGACTGAAGCACTGAGGTTTACCAACCTAATTTTGGAAGAAGGTACGGAACTATGTAACAGTTATATTTAAAACGGGTCTGTAATTTGAACACTACTTTAAGTAGATTAATTTGGGATAAATTCCAAAAGTTGCATTTTTCGCGGATTAATTTTTGTAGAAAATGCTAAAAATCAGAGAAATCCTTGAAACTAAACCCGCGCTAAAATTACCTCACTTAAGGTACGCCACAATAAGAAAAATTCCTGAAATTCTTATTTTGGATTCTTTTAATATACAAATCCCTGTTTTTGAAAAGTCATTTATAATCGAGTGAAAACTGTTTAGCAAGAAGCACATGTTTTGTATAAAGCAAAAGAGCTCCAGGCCAAAACTGTAAGTGTTCAGTAATCTAGTAATAAAATTGTTTAAACTTTAAATACTTAAAGCAATTTTTGATCAATTGTTTAATCACTAAATTCTCTCCCAGGGCGCTTAATTATATGATTGGCTATTTGAATTCCAAGCCCTGGGATCGAGGTTGTATCGCTAAACAGCTTTCATTAATACATTTAGATCCCTCTAATGCGAATGTATTGACCAATCACGACTTCTATAAATTTTATGATAAAGAAAATATAGAAAAATGGCTTACACCTGAGCAATGGGATTTTAAGGAAGAAAAGAAAAATGATCAACTGTTTCTAAACGGATCATTTTCTAAAGTATGCCGTCTGAAACAGAAACCTGTAAGTTCCTCGGAATAATTTGGTACTAATGTGTATCTTATATGTCCTTCTTAGATCCTGAAAGCGACTTTGCAATTCGGAATAAGAAGATTTATACTTTTTATGTTGAAAGAAATTTAACCAGTGAGGACGAGGAATCTACTTATGTTCATCGAGCGCAATTAGTACTCGACCATTTTGTTAATTCGAGTTATGTGAAAGCTTGCCGTAATAACACACCAGAAATGGTAAGAAGACGAAGCCTGTGTTCCTGTAGCTACATCTCTCCCTTAAAACTATCCTTCCTTTGAGATCCACGCTAAAAACTAGCCTCTTCTTTAAACCCTCCTTATAAAAGATGCATTTTCTAAGTGCTATACCCCTCGTAGAACACTAGCCTTCCTATTAGACCAACCGTAAAAACTAGCCTCGTTTTAAAACTATCCATATAAAAGGTATTTTTGCTAGGTGCTATATCCTAGAACACTAGCCTTCCTACTAGACCAATTCTAATAACTAGCTTCATTTTAAAACTCTCCTTAAAAATATTAACTTTTCTCAATGACCTCACTACTAAATCACCTCTTGCTACTCTAATAAACATATTTTAAAACCACAAATTTTTTTGTTCAAACTGAAATCTTTTATTTTTTTCTCAAGATTCTTAAATTCAAATTTCTTATTGCTCTTTAAAAATGATTATTGGCAGTTTTTGATAAAAGGTACAAATTCTAACTAACATAAGAAGAAAATCAAATCAGTACTTCAAAAATTCGGTACGTCTACAAAATTCCCGGCATGCTTTAGAAATGAAAGCTTGAAGAATCTTAAAGGGTTCAGGATTTTTATATATATTTTTTATTAAAGCAAAGCACATTATACAAAACTTTTTTTATTTAATATAAGGAAACCATTAAACTTCATTTTTTGGTATAATTTCAGCGATCAATCATTAACATGAGTAATATCAGAAGTTTTTATCATCGCAGTTCCCCACGGTATATTCTAAAACCTGCTAAAGTTACACAATACCATGACAACCCAGAAGTCTATTTGTATCATGACGTTTTACATGAATGGGAAAGTAGAAAGATAAAAGAAATTGCAACACCAAGGGTAAGGGGCTACTAGGAGGCTCTTTTCATTAAGTGTATGAAGTTCCGAACAAAATTGAAATTTCATTAAAATTACACTTTCAAAGTTTCTGTAACGTTTCGATTCCAAATGAGAAAAGAAAAAGTTTGCTGAATGGGAATGACACGGGGTTATAAAACTTGCTTTAGACTGCTCGCCCTGTTATATATCAATATACTACTTCGTTATGAAACACTTGTAGCAGAGATTTATTACAATTGGTTGGACCGCTTAAAAAATTAAACTACGAAGACTGTACTCCCATAGAATTTACGGAAACAATGGAAAACAATCGAAAATAACAATAGAAATCACGTGATATTTCGCTCTGCTCCCTCCAGCCTAGCTATATCATCTTCCTGCTTGTAGTGGCCTTGAAAATTTCCAATAAATTATGATCTATGAATTATGTTTTTCCGATATTATTTCAAATGATTGAACAAAGTTTTCATTCAACTTATTTCTTTGATATTGTCGTTTGTTAAAAAATATTGTTTGACGATCTTTTTCGAAAGCAAGTTAAAAAATTTCGAAAAGTATAATCTGGTAGCTGAGAAACAAATTAACTTTGACTAGAAAAAAAACTTAACATAGGTTAAAACTTAAATTGATTGGTTTTCATTTAGTTACGACCTGCAGAAGTAATTGACCAATCAAATGATGAACATATAACAGCTGATTATCGAGTTTCTAAAAAGTATAATATCGTTTTTTCTCTATCGCAGCAATCTCGATTCGGGTTTCTTTTGTTTTCACTTCAAAATTTTTATTCAAATAGACGCGATCCTGAAAGAATACGCTCTGAGAAGGAGAATGCTAATGCATCACTTTTTAAATACTTTCTTTATACTTTCTTTCTTTATCTTATATTGCATTGCTGATTGATTCAAACTCGTTCCCAGTGCCTTATACCTCGATAATTTTCTGGTACTGACATCAAAAAGTAAAAGAGGCCCTGGGATCGATGTTGCTTACTGTAGAAAAAATGTCAAGATAATTCCAAGTATGATATGTAGCCTAAAGGGAAAGTTGCGCGTAAATACCAATGTTCATTTTTACGATTGGTCTAAAGAATAAACTTTACTAGTAACTAGTTATGTAAAGAATGCGAAGAGACTTTTCATATATTTGATATCTTTCTTATTGTTTAGTTTGTTTTTTGACACGGTACTTCCGGAAGATCGTAATATATCAAATTATATTGATGGACGGATAGAAGAACTAACTGGTTTAAGTATGTACTATGCTGAAAACTATCAGGTTCGCTATACAATAAATATTTTTAATTTTATAGTCTTAGTGAAAAATTTTTGAAGACTTCTAATTTTCAAGGAAGCCAAATTTTGATTTTGATATTTTTAACATTATATATTTATATTTTCATAATTATTTCAGGTCAACAACTACGGTCTTGGTGGTCAATATGAATTTCATATCGATCATGGAGTAAGTATTAAAAATATCACTTCACGTAGTTATAACCATATGTTAGAAACAATCAACTCAAAGCCAGAAGACATGAATAATGTTTTAACAATCCTCGTGTTGACTATCATCATAAATCATGCTATACTAAGTTAAATAGCATGAGTTAAACTAGACTAGATTAAGTCGGATTTCGGAATAACGAACCGGTTTAAAAAGAATTGACTCGGAAGAAAAATTAAAAATGAATTTGATCCGGTACAGCTTTTTCTAGTCGAATTTTCCCATTATTTTTCTCCCGCCTTCCTTTTTTTTGAAATTCGACTAAAACTTGTCTAGAGTTAAACGGAATAATAGCTTAATTTTCGCTTTCTTGTGGTATGATCCTTTCGTATGAGTCGTATGATTCTGTACGTAAGTATCCTACTAAAATAGACATGGACCTAATTTAACAAGCATCTGTTATCACTGTAAAGACTGTTTTTCACTTACCGCGAGGAAATTCTTTTTCCTCGGTAACTTTTTGTTATTACAGGAATATGACACATTCCTGGTTATTATAGTTATTTTAATTCCCAATTCAAAATACGCATTAAAAAGTCGTTTAATAGTTTTACTTAAGTTATCGCATTCAAAGAATATACCAGAATATTTATATCTTTATTTTCTTACTTTAGCCTCCTGGAACTTATCTCGATAACCATCGAAATGGAAACCGTTTAGCAACTCTATTATTTTATGTGAGTAAACAATAACATACATATTGCAAAGAGTTACTATAGCCTCAGAGGAAGAAACTGTTTAAAACTTTTAATAGGTCCTTGTACAGTCCTTGTAAACTCATAATTGTTTAGTCAATTTTGGTGGGATCATAATGATTATGATTCAACTAGTTTTTATAATATACCAATCGAATCGATAGTTGAAAAATCAAATATTTCTTACGCAAACTAAAATGGTAGATTTCGAAGTACAAGAAAAAGTTTCAAGGAAAGAAGAAAATTGATGTTCATTAAATATAAGAACAAGAATTTATTCTATTTTCATATGATTATGCTATAATAACTCTTATTTTTATGAATTAAGATACTGTGCCCTTGTAACAAGAGAACAGAAGAACAACAAGCAAAACAAACATGCACCTGTAAAAAGAAGGGCCAAAAATTTATCCAATGTTGCTTACAAAATATTGTTGAAATATTATCGCTCTGGTCTGTTAACAACTGTCTCATTCTCATTTAGTTAAGCGACGTAGAGAAAGGAGGTCATACTGTGTTTACAAAACTTGGATTAACATTTTATCCAAAAAGGGTAAGAATTTCTTTCGGTTCACGTTCTCAATACGTTCTCAATACCACATATTCTGACCGTACCCGAAACGCTAAGCTCGTCTACAGGATTTCTTTCCTACCTTACCGTATGATGCCGGGTAAAAGAACACGCTCTGACGACGAGGATGCAGTAACGAAGTCATATCATTTTTAGTTGTCAAACTAGTTGTTTTTCTCTTTTATAAGAAGCCATTCCAGAAAGATTTTGATATATTTTGAATTTGATTTTTCGAATATCCACTTTGTTTCAGAAAAATATAGCCATCTTATTAAGTTAATTTTTTTAGATAAGTTTGCTAGACTATATGTTGTCCTTCTTCTATATTCCTGTCGTGAACAGAACCAATTTGTGTAACCTTATCGCTTCCGTTTTTTTCTTATAAAAAGTCTTTCAGTTTCCTAAATTTATTCGTGTTTTCTTCATTTTAGTATCCCTTTTTGTTTATAGGGGGATGCTGTTTTTTGGTATAATTTATTTCGTAATGGAACAGGAAACTACGAGACCCAGCATGCTTCATGTCCAGTTCTATCTGGTTCAAAATGGGGTAAGTAATACAGTGAGTGTTTGAAACAACCACGTGTGTTTAATAACGTGAATCTGTACAGAGATAGGTTTAAGTCTCACAATTTATCTGTAGGCCGTTTCTCTTTCCTCTAAAACTTGTTAAAATCAAAATATTCAATCTCACTAGTTAATTTAGATCAA
This sequence comes from Sarsia tubulosa, assembly GCA_036873855.1. Lineage (NCBI taxonomy): Eukaryota > Metazoa > Cnidaria > Hydrozoa > Anthoathecata > Corynidae > Sarsia > Sarsia tubulosa. The sequence goes on from JAYJMI010695616.1 coordinate 10,078, forward strand.
ATATTTTGCCGTAAACCAAACCTGTATAATGCGACCTTTGACTATATAAGTCAAGATAATTTCCCTGGTATTTACTGTTTTTCACGTTTTGAATAAGTTTCTCATAGTCTTATATCTTGCCTGTTGTATTTTGTTTCAGTGGTCAACAAATGGATACATGCCCATGGTAATGAATTCAATAGACGCTGTACCTTAAACCAAATGGAGTAACACCATTGGAAATTGTCAAATATCGTAAAGCTTGTAAAGTATTTTTTTAAAGGCTGGAAATAAAATAATAAAACGGATAATTGGGATAACAATGAATGTCGAAGATAGATAGTCCCGCTTTGTTCATTTTTTACCTTTCCTAAAGCGAGGCCCTAACTATTCTTTATATCAGATGTTTACGAGTTGAATATACACGTTTAATATTGCAATGAACCGCTCAGATCAGTTACGATTATCATATGACAGTTAAAATCTGTTTTGTAAGTTACATGAAAATCCCTACTCACGCAAACCTATATTTAAACGGAAGACGAAGAACCTGTTTATAGTAGAGTTGTTTTATTATTTTAATGATGATAAACTTTTTGAAATCGGCTATTAAAGGTTCTACCTTTTTTCTAAGTTATTTCGTTCCCGTTCCCTAAGATCTTTCAGCTACAAAAATTTAAATATATTGAATGTAACAATAAAGAAGAGTTCATGTTTTCCTAGCCTGAGTACAAACTCTACGCACCGTAAAACGGTTACTTGTTTTCTTGTCTTGTGACTCAGACTAATATTTTTTAAGCTGATTGCAAAAAACCCGTAACGGTACATTACCGCAAAATTTGTTATCTCGGCATTGCAAATGACAAGTGAAGTTTGTAAAATCGAAAAAAACTTATGAATTTAAATAATGTTATTAGCATTTAAATGATTTCATACATGTGTTAAATTTGGGAAAGAACTGTCTTGAAGTTTCAATTTACCGGATTAGACAATTTTGCAGTAATGTACATGAAGGATGTTTTTCCACCAGCCAAAGGGGAATACGTTTCTTGCTTTTCATTCAATTTAAAAAGTTTTAATCGTTAAGTGCTCCTCCCAAGTGGCATAATTATGAGGCACAAATATACAGTATAGGTGATATATCACTGGCTCCCCTTTCAATACTGAGCGATCTTCGCTAAGCGAAAATTTACTCTTGGAACAAGGTTGATAAAGATTCCTTACGCTTTTTTAATGATCGGCAAGAAAAACGCCGTCTGTCCGCTCAATGGAAAACAACTTTATATGTCAAGCTAAAATTTGTAATATTTTTTTTCACGAAGATTGTTATGTAATGTTATGTAATGTAATTATTAGTTTTGTGAAACACTTTATAGCTAATAAAATTACGACAAAACAATTTATAAGTATTTATTCCTTTAAAAACCTACATAGCTTTATTGCGAGAAACTAGTTTGTTATTCCTTGCTTAGGCTTATTCATTCTCTTTCGTCAGGAAACTATTCGTTTATGAACGCACTTATAGATATACGTGTCGTTTATGTAAGAGCCAATCGGACAGCATATTTTCTTTGTTTATACACTTTTGATAAAAAGTTTTGTATTGTGAAAACTTACAGGAAGTACTCAGGTGGACCATTTTTACTACAACTTTATTACAGTTAATTTATTTTAAAGAGCCTATAAATACGATGGCCCTGAGGTGTCACTACCACTTTTTGAGGGAGCTCTTCCGATTTTTTTAAAATTCATTTTGATTTTTTTAAAACATCCTTCGGATTTTTTTATAAAGAGGTGTATTAAAGCTTTGTTTACAGCCAAATTAGATTTTCGCGTGGCTGAAAGTTTTCTCCTGAAAACGTCAGATCCTATAGTCATACACAATTTATAGTCTATTTAATATTTACATGCGCATTTAGTTACAATCTCGTGTGCGGAAATTTACTGTAAATAGGGATTTAGTTTCAATTTACCAAAATCTACGAGAATGAAGAGAGTTTTACTCTTTTCTTTCACAATCTATAGTCAAGCGAGCATATAAAATCAACGAAAAAACAATAAATATGGGAATATAAAAAGATATAAATGTAGGTATTTTTTGTTATTTGAAAATCTGTCATTGGTACAACGGTATACGTACGCATTAAGCAATGATCATTCAAATAATCGACATGACTTAGTATTCTTCTATTTTATCTAAAAAATAACAACAGATCTAAAGCACTTGTTGCATCATTCAGGTTGACCATGATATTTGCTGTCATTATTGTTTCAATAAATTCTTGAAACTCTTCAGAATAATTCCTTGGTAATCTTGTTACTGTTGCATCAAACTCGTCCAACTCATTTACACATACCGCTTACAGATGGCCATCTGCATCGAACAAGCGAGGAGGAAAGTACATAGAATCAGATCTTCATTAGGGACCGTTATTTCGACTTATAGAATGTGCTGGTTCCATTCATCTGTCACAGATTTAATGTTTAATGTTTATAAAGCAAAAACACACACAGTCACGGGCTACTATACTTGATGACTCACAAATAGACGAATCTACTAGATCTTGAAAAAACGAATGCCACCAACCTGGTTGGTCTTGACGTAGACTAGATTAAGTCGGTTTTCGGGACCAATAAGATTCTATACGTTGATTCAAAGGTGACGATGCAATCGAAAGTGATGTTAATTCTTCTCCGTCATTATTCATGTCTCGAAGGAAGATATGCATAGGTTCTATAACAGAGTGCTCTGTTCCGTTATCAGCTTTTAAAGTTTTGGGCAAGCCACCGATTTTTCTAACAGCGTCAAGGTAGAATTTTGCAATTAGTACGGGAACTTTGTTTGATAATGAAACTTCTAACCAGGTTAAAGGCGGGGAATAACCGTCAAAACATCCATGGATGCTGAAACGAAATGGATTCAACTTGTCGTGGCCATCGATGTGCCAGACATAGTTAGGACCAGGATTAGCATACCTCCTTTTCCTAATTTTTCGTAGTTTTCTTAGTTCCACACCCTCTAGGTTCAATTGCTTTATGATACTTCTAACATCATCTCTACGAACAATAAATCCGGATTTTCGACCAAATTCTTCTATACCCTAGATTGGATCCACTTTCTTCTAGTTCTTTTGTAACAGCAGTTTCAACGGTGTTGCAGATCTTCTATGAGCAAGAGGTCTTTTGAAAGTCTTTTTAAACCTCTTTTGATTGTTGATAATTCTTTTTGTGGTAAACTTTAGGAACTCTTTAATCTCTACATAGGTATAACCACAAAGGAAATACTTCTTCAGTAAATCATCTAAGCTGTCTGAAATGCTATTCGTTAAGGGTAGAGCACTTGGCAAGAACGCTATGATTGTAGATTTGATTCCGTTCTTGTCTTATATTCTTGTTTATTTTACATAACTCATGAAAATTGAAAGTTTATTATCAGTAGAGAAATAATAATTTTTTTTAAAAAAATGGGAAGAGTTTTGAAAAAATTGGGAAGGGATGTTTTTCAAAAAATTGGAAGGAATGTTTTTGAAAAAATGGGAATGGTTGTTTTTTAAAAAATTAGAAGGAATTTCTTTAAAAATTGGAAGGAATATTTTGCAAATAAGAAGGAATGTTTTAAAATCCCTCAAAAAGTGTTGGGGAACAGTTTGGATTGTATATTCGAATCAAATTTTTTATTTCTTTTGTAATAAATCGATAAAAAACAGTTCAAAATGGCGGATTCCTTCTTCTCTTATTCAAATTAAGCTATTATTAAATCACGTCCGTAGGGAATGCTTCACAATTATTTTAAACCATTTATTGCGCCTCGTTTTCATGTAATTCACAATTACCTAAACTTCTGAGATTGTTGATACTAAAATCGCTATATCTTTGGAACTAAATGTCACTATCAAAGCAACCTAAGTATACAAGTAAAGAATAATACCCGCTACATTTTCCAAATAAATTTGTCTGTGATGACGTTGTACAAAGCTGTAAAGGGGATCCAAAGATCAAATTTTCATATAAAAAGTTTTAAGGTATCGTGCAGAAGCGAATCTAGGATTTTTTTATGGCTAGTCAAATTTATGCTATGTTTACCTGTGTGCTTAAAAGTGTGCTGGAAAGTACTTTCTTTATACAACATTATTTGGCCCTTAGATTTTGGGGTAGTCAGCTTGACTAGGTTGACGAACTCTCAATCCGTACCTGTCGTAATTGGCTTAACTATTTTTTGCAACTTCAGAAAAAACTATAGTTAATTAATCTTCCAATTTTGTTAAGTGTATAATTTTTTTTATTGTATTTATTGTTATTTAGTGTTAGTTAGTGCTATGCAATGTT
>JAYJMI010695727.1:0-22607 GCA_036873855.1 Sarsia tubulosa
TCGTAACTCTCCAAATATGACGTCACAGATCGTAACTCTCCACTTTTCGTAACTCTCCACTTATACGGCCTGATGATCTGGCGGTGTTAAAAAGACTAAAGGAGGATATGTATCATCTATGGAGACAATTCCCTTACCTTCAACATTTTTTGTTTAATCATTCCCATTTCCTGATTTCCAGAATTTTTCGAGGTTAAAAGGCACGGTTTTACTATTATTTAAGCAAATAATAAGCTGACAAAAACCTGCATTAATAATCTACAAGAACAACTAACTTGACCATCTAACAATAAATTTAAGGCTTTTTTCCACTTTAGTTTAATCGTATTGTATTAAGGAGCATGCGTAGTTGTTTAAACATGAATGTTTTATTATGAATCTAAGAATGCTCCATAGTAAGTTGCGCTGCGAAAAAATTGAAGTGGAAAAAGTCCATTGTTCATTGTATAATGGCCATGTTAGTCGGTTTTGCAGAGTCTCACTAATTAAAATATCCTTTATGTAACCAAGGAAATAATAAAAGAAAAAAATAGTAATTTCACCTAAATCAGCAATTTCAAAATGAAATTGAAAAGCTATTTTCTTCGTTTTCGCGTCTTTAAATGGAAGGAAGTTGTCTATTAACACTGGACCCAATGCTGTAAAACCACGTGCTTTAATATTTTTTAAGACATTACAGTATAACTAAGATCTGTAGTCGTCTACCATGTCAATTAACATGGCCAATACTTCCATATAACATTTAAAACGGTTTTACTAACTTGTGGTGAATTCCAAAATCCATCAAAACGCTCGAAATTCTCAAAATATTATTACCTGGACTAATTGTGGAGGAGGAGTCGATCAATTTAGAACAAATTATTTATAATTGCGTGCTCAACAATACTGGTAACCGGAAATGTTACAACGCTGCTGTGGTTGTCATTTTAATGTAAATAGCCTTTGAACACACTTTTATAAATTGTAAATAGGCTATTAGCTTTTATAAATGTAACGTTGGTTGACTAATTGTGTCACCAAGGTTACTGGTGCTTGTTATTGTATTACACGCCATATGCTTTGTTTTAAAAAGTTTCACACATAAACTACTAGCTAAAAACTACTAAGTATACCCATGTGAAATTGTTTTTCGAAAACCATACCGAAGTTTTAAATTTCGTGAACTGAAAGAATAATTTGAAACGGAACTAGGTGATAACTGTTCATTTGGTAAAATAAACTTGTTCAAGTTTTCAGAAGATATTGTCAGGAAAGGTATAAGGTATTTTCTTTAACAAAATGACGGTGTATATAATTCAATACAGATTTGAATAAAACAAAATATATTGAAAAAAACTAAGTGATTACTGCTATCCTAGTTTTGTTATCTTTGACCTATGTTATTATTTTTGTGGTGTACCTCAACGATCTATTTTAGGTCCACTTTTATTTCTCATTATTTATAATGTGTTAGTATTCGGTAAGGGTAATTTCAAACACTAACTTAATTTCAAACACTAACTTGTAAAGATGCTTAACAGTGATTTGAAACTTTTAAGTGAATGGCTAAGAGTAAACAAACTGTGCCTCACTAAATTGAAATCTGAAATTTTAATATTTTTGTCCTGCTAATAAAATAACTGATCCAAAATACAAAATTTTATCAGAGAAAAAATAATGGTGCAAAATAATTCTGCAAAATACTTAGGTGTCATTGTTGACAATCAACTCAACTGGTCTGAACATGTAAATTCGTTCTAAGATGTAGTCTGCCATTAAATACTCTTTACGGTTTATCACTCCGTATTTAATTCTTTACTCTTGTATGCATGTCAAGTATGGGGTGTTAATAGTCAAACTATCAAAACAAAGATTCAAAATCTTCAAGGCAGGGCAGTACGACAAATAACTTTTTCAAAGTCTGACTGTGACATTAATAAGCTTTATAAGGACTTAAGATTACTGAAGTTTTCTGATATCATTATGTTAAAAACTGTATTTTTATGAACCGTGTGGCAAATGACCAGTTGCCTGACATTTTAAAAGTAACTTTAATCACAGAAGAAACATCCATAACTGTAACACTAGAATACAAAAAAAGACAAATAGAAATAACAACGTTTTCTACTCATAAATATGGTACTCTATCCACAACCTTCTAGTGTATTTTAGACTGGAATAATTTCATTAAATGATATCCATAATTAGATGTTAAAACTCTACATCCAAATGAAATAAGGAAGATTTTGTTAAAAAGTTCTTGATCTCAGTATTAAATTCTAACAGCATATTCTATATAAAAATAGTCTAAAAGTTATTTTAATTTTATTTTATGGTTTTGGTTCAATTTAAGGTCTTCCTTTTTGAGCCTTCTCCCTCTACATTAAGATTTTCAGAGTATCTCTAAAAAGTCAAACTGAGAAGATGGATAATAAAATCTATTTTGTTGTAGTTTTTACTACATATTCTTATACTCTGTATACTTTAAAAGAATGTTTTTATTAAAAAGAATATATGTTATTTATGTTATGTTATTTCCTCAATTCTCAGTGTTGTTGTTATAAGAAATATACCCATTAAAGTTGCTAGGGGTTAAATGTGCTTAGAGGTAAGAGGTTATTAAGGGCTTAAATGGGCTCATATATCGTAAAACTTCAAACTTTACTAAGTAATTTATTCAAGAGAGATCACGACTACATTGAGAAGCTCACATAAATCATATACTAAAATCTTTCTCGGTTAGCCTAAAAATCTTTTTTTTGAAATTTAAAAAGACCTGTAGTTGCTTTATGAATATTATGTTTCAATCAATGTTTCTATTAAATAAATAAAATCACTGTTATCACATTTTAGAAAGTCTAAAAATATTGAAAGTGATTAAGAGATTAACGTTTAACCAACAAAGCACGTATTCAACTATCCAACATAGCGTGCATTCTGCAAAGCACGTATTCAACATGGCACTGTTCATAATATGCATTCCGTGTATGCTTACTTTAAAGGTGATGAATCGAAGTAACACAACACCAGAGTAACACCATCGTTTGATAATCTTAACAACAAAGTCAACTCCATTTACGTTTTCGAAAACAGAGGCTAGATTGTTATTAATTCAGATAAGTTTAATTTCTTATCTAATTATATAGTCGTAACTTGATAGCTCCATGATATCTCTACTCAATTTATATGCGATGATAAAAGAAGCTGAAACGATAATTTGAAAAAGTTATTAAAAAAAATCAAGTTATAAACCAGTAGTACAATTTAAGGTTTAATGACTGTAATCTGTTCTAAGGTTTGTATGTGCAAGTATCAAGAAGAATATATGGTCTACCTACATAATAATCTTGGTAAGAATAAATAGAGATCTCGTAAGTAGAGTGCCATCATGACCCTCGAGATATTCTACAAAAAAATAGTTATTTATAAGTTTACCCCCATTTGACTTTATTATCTATATGCCAAACAGTTTTCTCTAAAGAATATAATTTTTTTTGCTTTGATCTGACATCGCTTTACAATTCAAGAAATACAATCTTATCTCATAATAATTAAATCTTAACATAACTGTCATCTATCTGACATCTATTAACACACGTTACAATACTATTGTTGTTTGCTGCTGTAAATTAATACCGAAAGTCGCAATAATCGAATAGTTACTAATAGGAACATATAGCTGCTAATGGACTTTAGAAAAATTGTTCGCTCTTACATACGGTCAGAAGTCGCAAAATACGGGTTTCAGTTTGCGGCACGGTGATATTCGAGAGAACCTTCTATTCTTTCGAGAGTTTCCTTCCTACCCATATCTGATTATTTTTTTAAACGACTAATCTAGTCTACAAATAGATAAAAGAGGTAAAAGAGTTTTGAGATACGAATATAAATTTTGTCAAAATGCTTTCAAAAGGTAGATGTGAAAGAATACTCGTTCAAGAATAGATTTGATAATGTACCTCAACTTCTCATCTTTTCGATCTTATCAGCAGTTGAAGTGAGCAGTATTGATTGTCATATATCTGTCAACATCTGCTATTGAAGTGATCATGTCGGTGAGCTAAAAATAATAAACGCGCATTATCAAAATTATATAAAAAACAGCTAAAGGGATAGAAACGTGCCAATTATTTTTATTTTTTAAATGACAGGTAACAACTTTGTCTTTGTAACCTGAACAAGAAAACATTAACGAAAAATTCTAAAAATGTTTTGTTAGCCCAGGAAAAGCTGTTGTTTATTTAGATAAAATAAAAACGCGACGTCACAGGTGCGAATATTTATGTTGAAGTATGATGAAAACTGACTACAAATAGCAATAGAGGGGGCAATAAAAATAAAAATTAAACATAGATAACTTTTTAGGATTTAAAAATTATGAGACATATTTTCTTTAAATGCTTCGTTTATTTACTTATAAAAGTTAGTGAAAAAGCACTTTATATATCATACTCAATTCATATCTACGTTTTTGTCTCGCTCCTGCAGCGTCACAAATCCGAAAATTTTAGAAACTTTAAAATGCTATAGCTTTCATAATCTTTGTTTAAAACTGAAAAAAATGGAGAGAAGTTAGGTTATAAATAGACGAAACGATATATGTTAAAATAAACCATAAAACTTTTTACCCTCAGCTTCCCTTTAAGTGTTTTAGCGATGATTTACTATTACTTCTGAATTCTTCCTTTTTAAATTTGTTTATTAGTTTTAAATGGCTTTAATAAATGCAAATAAAAAAGAAGCATATGTGCTTAATTCCTTTGACCGTGAAAAGAAAATTTTGTGAATTTACACAGAAAAGATACTATAATATATTTTTTATTTTTTTATGAGAAATAAATTTTCTCAAAAGTTTCTGAAATTCCACAAAGAAATACTGGGGGCTGATTACACGTAAGTTTCACCCCGGGTAGGCATTGAGGTTTCAGTCCCGCGAACAGTTTATTTTTAATTTTGTAAACATTTTAATTTTTTCTTGTTTTCTGTTTTCTAAAAAATACAGAAATCTAAAAGTTTTCTTAGATGGTTTTGGTTTACAAAGAAAGATGAACGTTCAATTTGGCTTTTTCCGCTACTAACAATTTGTTTCAAAATGATTGGAGTTCAAGTTTGATCTCTATAAAACCATAATAAAAATATGAGCATGCAGATCTTATATATATATTCTATATGGAGAGATATGCAGAAATTCTGGCCGAAGTGGGGTTCGAACCCACGACCTCCGTGTAAGTACACGACGCTCTATCCAACTGTGCTACCTGGCCTACACTGACTTGAATGACTTATGCCATTACAACCTAATGCAGAGCGAGTCACAACCGGAGGCTCGAATCCAACTATATATATAGCTCCATCTAAAAGTCCCACTATCTGGATTTTGATTCTTTAAAAAAATGTAGACAAAAAAGAGAAAGAGATGTATGTCTATGAAAAAAACCAGCAAATTATAGCCTGCAATACGAATTGTAGATAGCCTGCAATACGAATTGTAGATAGCCTGCAATATGAATTGTAGATAGACTGCAAAATGAATTTCAGATAGCCTGCAATATGACTTGCAAAGAAAATAGCCACGATTAAAATTGCGTTACTGAATTTCACATGTTTGATTAGTCGAGTAATTAGTACTAATAAGATGAATGAAGATATTGATTATAGATTAATATATTTTATTACTCACAATTGTTAGAATTAATCCGGTATTGCAAAGAAATATTGAATTACTGAGAATTTTTTAATTGGATTATAACCATTATAGTTTTTGTTGCACTGACGTATGCCACATTCAACATCATAATGTTTACGTAACAAAATCATAAATCTAGCTCTAACTATTTTGCAAATAATATAACATTGAAAGCGCCAATGTCAGAGGAAATGCATTGCGTCTGATTTTAATGAAAATTACGCAACGTAAAATTAAAGTTCTTGCTAACCAATTTTATGAACACAAACCAGCAATGTATTTTTTCTGACAATTGCGCTTTAACATGGAATTATCAAAGTTGTTAAAAATGGGTTGCTTTTTATTTAGATGCACCATTGCTCTCATAAACATCCAGTGTTAAATTCTTAAAAAAAAGGATTCTGGCTATCAGGTTTCTTATCCAGTAGCTCTCTTTCAGAAATGTTGGTTCAAGTCAAGTTCAAGTCAAGCATCAAGTAGAATTTACTAGATTAGCAGTTTTAAAATGAAATAATAAAAATAGATTTTAGCTACTTCTTTTCTGATTTAACAAAAGCTTGACCTTGAATTTATTCAGAAAAGCAATGAATATATCAAGTAACAGTAAATATATTTTTTTATTTGCCATGCTTAATCAATAACATAAGAAAACTTAAAAAGTCGAAAATGCATTCATTGGCTTTAAAAACAGCCCACATGTATTTCTGAAATTTTCCTTGCAACTTTTGTATATAAAAAGCATTCAAAGTTCTTGTTATCGCTAGTCTTGTTATCTTTTGAAAATCCATGCTAAGTAGAAAAACATTTTTAATAATAAATGATTTCAAAAATACACTCAATTATAAAAATCTAAGCGTAGGCGTTATTAAAATAAATTAAAATACCTACGTTACTTTTCTGAATATTCCAATCTGAATATTCCAATATTGATAATGTTAGTTCAACTTTAAATTATCCTTTCCTGTGATATCCATTGCGACATAATTTTCATCATTTATAATCTATCATAAATGTATATTACCTCATATTATGATATTGGTGTACGCTTTTAAAAATTATTTGATCTGTATTTCTTTATTTATTGAGTTGAAGAGAGTGTCATTTTAAAATGTCAATATTTATTATTATTTTTTTGTTGTTGAAGTTAAACAATTCAATTTACGTTTGTGTAAGAATATATAATGACACAGAAAAAAAAAATAGTTGATGTTTCCAGAATTATTTATTATTTTTCTTTAAGGAAAATTCTTTTGATATCGACTTATCGTATATTAATATAGTGATTAAAAGAACTTGTTTTATTATATTTAGCGGTTTTAAAACTGATAAAAATCTAATAGATTATAAACTATGGCAAAGATCGATCATATTTAATTGGTTTTTATATAATTATTCATTAAAGAAACAATAGATTTTAGAATTAGCTAATTAATAAAATATGGATAAAATCACAAACAAGTTTCGAAGTAGTAAAACATTGATTGACAACAGTAAAAAAGACATAAGTAATTCATCAGCGATAAGAAAGTCAAGTGAAAACTTTCAAAAATCATTTACGCTTTTTAAAAACGAAGAGGAAAAAAGTAAAGAAAAGAATTTTATACAATCGTCAAGAACGAGTAGGAAACAGTCATGTCCTATAAATATCCCTTCACAAAGTTATAACATAATTAATTATATAGATAAAAAGGAAAGTCATTCTTCACTCAATCATCAAGAAAGTAGTAGAGGAAGACGACTTTCGTTACAACCCAGGACGAACCACATATCTTTACCTCCAAAAACCTATATACCACCATCAATTAAAGAGAGTGACATTAGTTCTGTAGAAAAACCACAACGACGTTTCTCCCTAGAAAGTAAAAAAACGTATGAGAAGTTAAAGACGGAGATGCCTTCAATAAGTGAAAACAAAACAAAGACTGGTAGTATTTTTGATTTTATTAAAGCAAAACCTAATGATAGTTTGAGAAAATCTTCACGGCAGAAAGTTGATCAAGGTATTACGAATCAAAGCAATGACAGTCCGTCAGAAAGTAAAACTTTTCCCACAGAAACTGATTTTAATAAAAGTATATTACCAATATATATGTCCCATCTAAAGATTTCACCTAAAAGTAATAGTCCTTCTTCCAGTAATGGCTCCCCTAAAAGAAAAACATCGAAAGAAAAAATCCAACCGGAGAAAAAACAATCTATAGTTCAAATGTTTGAGAATAAAATTTCAATTGAAAATACTGAGAAACAAAAATCGAACCAATTTTATAAAAAGAAATCGTCGTTAATTGACACTCGCCCCTTAACTCCAGAGACTCAAAAACGATGTTTCTCTATAGGGAGTAGGAGAACTCGAGAAAGAAAAACACCTATATTTTCTCAACCAAAAGAACTAATCAAAGAACGGGAAAACGAAAAAGAAGTCTCTGTTATTCCCAAGGGAAAAGAAGAGAAGGAAGAACTTCCAAATACAACAATTAGTAATGAAACAGTTAGTGAACATAATAAAATAAGCGATGATCAAGTAAAAGAAATCGATTCAACTTTATTTAGAATTAGATCATCAACTGTTTTGCAAAAAACAGATAAAGCAGTTAAAAAGATGTCACAAGACCAAGCAAATCGAAGAGCGTTTGTTATTGATAATACAATTGTCATTAACCAACAAGAAGATGAGGATCAAATTGAGAACATTAGTCTTAAAGAAGTAAATCACCTTCAAGATTATATAGAAGAAAATCTAAGAAGAAAAAGTAAGACTGAAAACAATTCCACAGCATTCAAAGATGGAAATATTGATGAGCCAAATAACAGTCAGCCATCTGTAGATACTTATACTAATAATATACAAAAAAATCCATTTAAGTTGGAAAATAGAGTATTAAGAACGACTAGCAGCAGTGATTCCAGTAATAAATCTAGAAAACTAAAAAAACAACAATCTTTTGACGATTACTCTCCATTTGAGGTCATCTCATCTGGAAATCTTAGTGACAATGACTTTACAGTACCAAAACATCACCACACTGAAATTTTATCTACAGATAAGGTCTTAAGATTAACCAGAGAAAAACTTGAACAATCTTTTATAGGAAACAATGAAACTAATAGATTAAAGGATCAATTCTTTTCTAATGATCTACCAATGAATCCATTAACTCATACAAATGCAATAGACTACTCATTTGGATATGGGAACTTAAAAGATCACGACAATGACTCAGGTTCTGTTTCATCTAAAGCATACAGCGATCCAAGTTCACCAGTAGACAAAAAGACTTCTGTTATTGAAAATCCATTGAGACGATCAGACGTTCTACAACTTCCTGATGGATCAAATAGTTTCAAGAAAACATTTACGGAAAAATATTTACAAGGAGAACGACTTGACGGCGATTCGGGAATCGACGATGGCTTTCTCAAATTTAAACGTTCTGATGGTAGCGAAAAACCATTATCCTTAAAGGATGTTCCAACTTCAACTTTAATAAGCGATCGTAGAGATTCTGTAAACAGCTCTATTGGTGATTATGATAAAAATGAAGCTAACAATGACGAAGTAGATGGGAATGATAGATTTGACGAAAATCAAGTAATTCGTCGACGTAAAACTGGTGCTACCGCCAGTTTAGTATCATTAGATGAAATTCCAAAAAATCGTAGATTTTCTCGTGTAGAATCTTTTCATGAAATGTCAGCATTTACTGAATATGGTAGTGCAGATAGCTTTGAATCCAGCTACGTGACAGAAGGAATAAGTAAAAGATTATCCAAGTATAGTCCTTTAGTTGCTTTTGATACTACTGATGGAACTGAAATAGTGGCTGATAGTGAAACACGTGACATTATATCAGATAGTAACGATACTATATCATTGTGTAGCGGAGTATCAAGACCAGCAAGCATGTATTATCCAAAATCTTATAATAAAAATAGAATCGAAGAAGAGCCAGAAGAATTTCCTATAACTACGGAAAGTAATGAGATGAGAAGAAAAGAGAGTTCATCTGCATCAGTTGATAGTTCATGTTCTAACAGTACTATACATGACGATGAAGATATCACACCTGAAAAAGTCATCAAAGACTATCATCAACAACTAAATGGTAGTAGAAGTCATACACCAGAAAGTTACAGTAAAATACACACACCTGAACAGCAAGAAATAAAAGAAGTCAAAGCAGAAATGGATGCAGATGAAATCCATTTAAAGCAAAAATTAAGAGCTGAAATTCCATCATCACCTATATTGACAGGTAACTTTTTTTATTTGTTTTAGTTTGTTTTAAAATTCTAATATTTTCAGTGTTTTCAATTTTCATTGTTTTATGGGTTATTACTAACAAAAACAATTGGGTCTTTAAAACAAATTTTGCTTCCAAATTTGTGAACAATTTAATTTTACGTAGAAATTTTTGCCTGATGAAGAACACTTATCTGTTTGCGCACATTTTTTATGGCAAGTATCCAAATATTCTCAATTTCTTTATTGATTAAATTTCGAAATAGTTAAAAGAAGTCTAATAATATTAGAATTTTGGTCAAATTACAAAACACATAATATAGGTTTTTATTTTTTCAATTTTAATTATTACAGATTACTTACATGCCTACTTAAAAAACTTTAAACTTGATATTAATATGTCTACTGATATTAGTGAAATTGAGACCACAATTCCAGTTTGTGACAAGTGATTTGAACTGAAATTGAATTTCTGATCGGCTTCAAAACTGATAGGTTGATTTCAATACTGTCAAGTATGTTCAAAAAGAATGATACACATATCCAAAAAATAAATTGAACTCTCTTGAACTTTTTCGTCTATGTGTAACTAAAAATTTCAATAACAGTATCAAACTTCAAGGTTGTGTGAAAAAGCTTAGTTTGGATTCTTAAAGATTTTAAAGTAAAAGTTTATTTGATTTTTACTATTAATTTATGATTTTTTTGCTTAAGTGAGATTTCACTAAAAGTTATAGCTATAAGCGATCTTCCGTATATATCACATTTGACCCACCGACTTGGTTAAATTATATGTTTTTCACTTCTCCTATACAAAATCAGATGCAAAGGCTAATGGCCATGTTATTGAAATATTTATTATAACAGGGTTATTGAATTTTAAGGTGGCGAGATAAGTAACTTATGGATCAAAGTGCTTCAATAAAAAAGATCCGGCATTTTTAACTGGATATTCCGATTACATATAATGAATATGTTTTACACCTGGATCTAGTAGAAATTTTTTTATAACGCTCAATTATATACTCCAATTTGGTATCTTGGTCTTCCTAACTACACATTTGAAGCAAATTATTTGTACTTCTTTAAGAATATATAAATTTTATATTTGTTACAATTTTTGTCTCAAAGGTACACCGACTTTGGCCAAAAAAATAACCCCTACTGAAACTTTCAGAAATTAAAAATTACTACTTCGTGAGTATCCTGTGAAAATTTGTGCAATTTTTCTACAAAATTCGCTAAACAATAGGAATTAAGAAGCAATTGAGCTTTGTTACAAAGTTTAGAATTATTGTGCTTTTGGTCTGGTTAATAGCAGAAGGCAAAATTTAGTAGCTTGATTAACTTCTGTCTTCTCTTTTAGAATACAAAATTTCAATTTAGGTTTCACAAAAATGATCTCGCTTGAAGTTGTACCTTTAAATGTTTTAAATTAAAATTTCTTTTTTGCACCGTCAAATTTCATAGGAAGAATTTTTTTTATCAAATTACTTGATTCCTTTATAACTTTTACTCTTCAATAGGGTGTAGGGTAAAGATTTATATGTGGCAATTAATTACACCTTAATACAATAGAAAACAAAAGGATGGAGCCTGCACAAATGTTTACACTAACATATATTTAGCTTGTAAACCATATGTATCTAACCTTGTAAGACTGTTAGATTGCCTTACACTAACAAGCAACTAAAGAAAAATGTACACTCTAACATAAGGGTGATAAGTTAAAAAACAAATATTTAACCAATAAAAAGTTTGAATGTATAGTAAATATATAAAATAATCAAGTCTTTCCATCTTGGGGATGTTTCGCATTGATACGTTTTGCATGTACCTAGTGACTTATGTATTTAGTGACTTTTTTTGCTTTATAACTAATTTTCAAAACCTATCCCACCGCGTTCCTGGAATAGTTTTTTGACCGCCATTTTAAGTAATATATGACTGGGTGAAACTGGATAAAATTTTAAATTGGGCTTTTTCTTTAAAACAAGTTGCATGATATACGATATAACTTTTTAAACAAATGAATTTTCGAAAATCACTGTTTTAATCACGTTATAAAACAATAACAAAAGGTTGCTAGGTGTAATTTTAGCTGTTAAATCAATCTGGTTTGATCCATTTATTACGACGTCACAAAAATCTATTACGCCGATGTTGTTTTAATAAGGATTTATAAAAGTACCCTAATGTGTTCTTAACAAAATGTTTAGACTGAGATGTTAAGTTAGGGAAAAATAACTACTATAGATAATACAAAGAGGTAGAGGTTATTTAGTAACTCTTTAAAAACTTTATGCCTTCTTTAAATTTTTGTTTTTGAAAATATTTAAATATGCATATCAAGAGAAGGAAAAATTTTCGGTGCACTTTATGTCTCACGATATAAACTAACATATATCGACGTATTGTTTTATGAAAGCTTACAAAAAGTTCCTTAAGGCTGTACTAATTCGTATGCAGACATCCCTAAATTACAACTAGAAAGATAATAGCTCAATAAACATTTTTCAAAAAACTAACGCCTTTAACACTTTCAAAAAACGGTTGGTGTAAAAAAAGTTAGTTATGTCGGTAGCGACGTCGGTCATTATTTCGAAGAACTACTGAAATCACACTTGACGGCCTTTTTTTATTATTTCATTTTCATTTAACTTCTTGCATTTTGGCAGCTACTTAACTTTTTTTTAATTAAAACGAGCTCAGTTTTTCTGTCAGATCCTTTTTGATGTGCTTATGCGTGAAATTGCTCAAAATTAAAACTTTTGTCTCTATTTATAGAATTTTGCTCTAACCTTGTATAATGCTTATATCAATAACAGTCCTATTATATTATTTTCAGATCGATTATAGATTTACTAAAACAAAGTTCAAACTATGCGCCTACTCAAAACACTTTATTATTATTGAATACATAACCTTATTTCTTGTTGCCGAACATCTGTTGAATCAATTTTCTTGGTAATCATTCTCGTCAAGCTGCATAAATCCTATTAGGAGTTATTGCTTCTTGGATAGATGATGATTTTAAAAAATTTAATAAAAAAAAACTTTACTTTATATCTCATGATTTCAATTCGCAATTCCTTCAATACCACCCATAACCTCACATGTAGCTTAAATTCAATACTCGAGAAAAGATTATTTTGTCTTTTTAGCATCTATATTACACCACTCGATAAATGAACTACTGGATTCAACCCTTCTTTCCTCTTTTACCTTATTATGTCGGAAAAGAAGGCCCTGGCGAAGGCCCCATGGGGAATCTATCTTGATTGACTAACAGAAATTTTAATTATGCAAAATTACAATCTTTTTTTTTTCTGATCGGGAAATAATAACTATAGTTACAAAGTAATAACAATGGAATTGATAAATATGATATAATTAAAATAATGAATTACATCAAGTTATGGTTAAGTAAAGTTAAATAATTCAGAATGTTTTTGTCCAGAGGTATGAAGGAAAAGTAGCCCCGAGTGAGATTGTTGATATTTAATAAATATATTCCTTTGTGACTGGAACTTAAATTGCGAATTTACTTATTTTATTGAATAAATGTTGAGTACAAATTTTATATGTACATTTTTGTATCACTTCACCAAAAACTACTAAAAACAACACTATACTACAATTTGTATTTGCGATTTCCCGATAAAACTATGTGACGTCATAATTATGCAAAATAACACACAGTATACGGTGTGTTCTAAATTATATCGGACAAAAAATCAAATGAATGAAAAATTATGAGAAGCCTCCACCGATCTATGAAAGAATACGTTCATGGAGACGAGAATGCTACTGGATTATCTGCAATGAATTATCTAGTACCTAATATCTATTATCTTGTTTTCAGTCCTCTATCCCAGTGGACACGTGACGATATTTAGACGTCCATTGCACGTTCAAAAAACGTACTGTGCCCTTCTTAACGTACAATAAACGTACGTCATATCACGCCCTGTGACCACTGGGTATTATTAAAAAATGTTACAAATTGTTATTGTCAAGTTTTAGCCAAAAACTGGAAAAATAGTTCGTATAAAAAATGAGAGCACTTGTTAAAAAAAAAAAATTATGAAATAATAATTTCATAATAGAACAATTTGTGATTTTTTTAAGTTGAATGTACGTAATATGATAAAGTTCCTTTTGAGCCTTTCTTGATACTTTTTAGAATTTTAAGAATTTTGGAATAGATGTTCGTAATGCATGCAAGCATCTTGAAACATACAGAATAATATTAAGCTTATTTTTGCTGACGAATCTTCGTTTTATTATATTATCATTTAAATACCTTCAAATAAAGCATCTTTCCAATTACTATTAACTTAATTTCTTCCTATTTTAGTGTTCTACTATTATAGCTGAAGTTTGAGTTTAAATGAATGAAGCTTCATTCACCTGGCTTGTCATTATGTTCTTTATATAAATATATATGGAATAGATACAAACAGTCTTTCTCTAAAGGGTAATGGTAATGATATATATTATAAACAAAGAGTTTTGGTCAAGGGAGCCGATATCAAGGAATTAGAGGAAAATAGTTTGAACAACCATTAAAAAGGGGAATGAAATTTAGCATTTAGATTAGATAGTGCTTAGAAGTTATAATAAATAACGTTAGTTCAGGATGTTTAACGATCCTATGGTTATATTGCAGGAGTAGACATGGAAAAACTACCTTTTACTTGCTTTGATAGATATTGAAAATATTTGCTTTATTTATTGCATGATTAACAATGGTATATCAAATATAAACGTTCGCAAATATTTTTAGAGTATGTGGTATCTGCAACAATATTTGTTCATAACTACTATAATACACCAATTCAACTTCGTTAACTTTAGCAACCTAATTAATTCTGTTCCCCCTAAACTATTTCCATTTTACTTGTTTATCAAACTGCCTAGAGAAAGATTTAATGACTTGGCTATTGTTATAAAATATTTGTATAAAAAAGACTCGGAATAGTTTAGGGTACGGGTTGCTAATATTTCTATTTATAGTATCATGTTGAATTGGTGTATTAGTAATGTAAATATTTTCAAGCTGCAATTTCCAGCTTTTTATACAAAACTGTGATACAGTTATATTTTTAATTAAAATTTAAAAACTTCCGTTTTCTTTTCAAAGGTCTTTATCCAATTGGTTTATCATCTTATCATTAGATTTGAAAATAGTATTTCTGTTATTAGTATTATATTTATGGCATTAGTATTATATTACAGGTAGCTTTGTTTTTATTAAAAATAAAAGTGATTTTAGTTAAGTTATTAGGAATACTCAATTTTTATTACTTGGAGTATACTCTTAGAGCGGCTCTGTATAAACTTGCTTATTTTCGTATGCTTCGATTATTCCACTATCTTAAGAAAACCTTTTTGTTGTTTGTTTCTTTTTTAAAATTCCCTAGATTATTTTATTTATAGAAAACATTCTTTCACTCCTCTTACTTTTTATAGGTTGTCTTATCCAAGGAGCACGTATATTATTCTTATCAAAATTTTAGACAATTAATATTTATCAAAACTATTCCTGATATCAGTATAATTCCATTTCTAAATGCTAGCTTGGATTTACATTTTCAGGTTTAATAGGTGACTTCCCATCTTGTTTCAGTACAAGAAGTAAAACCCCCTGAAACCAGCAAATCTTTTCTTTGAGCATAAATATATAAATCTTACTAAAAGTCTCACATAAGTCTCACTAATCAACAGTCAAAAAAACTGTGAGTTTATTTTCATATAAAAGAATAACAAAATTAGTACCTGGAAAAAATAAATGATTAAATGCCCTAGGGTCCATTTGACTTAAAGAGTCTCTGAACTTAGATTTAGGCAATCGCATTTTTTAAAATATATCTATTTAACCATACGATTTAACTCTATGTTATTGGTCTAAAACATTATATCGGAAGTTTACCGAGAAAGTTCGGAAAGCATTTCTGTCTAAACTTGTATCCGTCTTCTACTGAGAATAAAAATATTTATTTATTCTGAAAATATTATTCAGTCTGAAGTTGATAGTTTTGTTGTTAAAAATACACTATCAATCTTTAAATGTGCATTGGGATAGTATAAAGTCTAATACAATAGAAGGCTAGTATTTAGTCTAATGCAATAGAAGGCTAGTATTTAAAAGGGTCTATGAGCATGAAAGATGGCTAAGTTAATTGAATTAATATCTTTTTGGGGACTTTCCCTGATTTGGGAAAATCAAAGACTTTTTAATGGATTAATTTTTATTTGTCAAAGTTATCTTCAAACTCCTGATTTTGGAAACCGTATCACGTGATAACTGAAACTTATATATTTCATATATGGATGTGATCAAGTGTGTTCATACAAAATGAGTCATCAACGGAATTCTGGTTAATATTAATTAATCACCAGAAGACGTCAAACTCTGAACGACGCAATTAACTATGACGTCATTTATCAAATTGAACTGTTCAATAATTTTTACTGCACTTCACTAAAGAAAACATAAAAGTAATAAGGAACTGAAATAGTCACACGAAGTTTTTCACAATCACACGTTATTATTGCAAAAATATGTTAGAAAATTTAGGTTGCAACAATCTTTTTTAAAAATTCAAGATAAAACCTAAACCTAATGTGAGGATTTAAATATATTGAAGATGATTATAGGTATAGAATTGATCACTTTTTTATTGTTACCTAAAACAAAAACATCACTTATAAGAGAAATCGTAACACAGTTTTATTATTAGAATGTTAGAATACATAAAGGAGAAGTCTTTATGAGCAAGTGAATGGATACAAGTATTGCTAACTTGGTATTAAAAGCTATTATGACCATTGTTCTTACAATGAATGCTTTTACAACAAAAGTAACCTGGGCAGTTTATTTGGCGAGTTGATTTTTAAGAATATGATTAGTTGTTGAACCTTACGCTACATAGGTATATTATTAACACGACAAACATTTGTCTGCACTTGTATTAATTTAGTAAAAATAAGATAATATAATGTTTAACTGGCAGCTGATTCAAAAAAATCCTCCTAAATTTTAAACATTTAAACATCTTTAACATTTTATAATAATGCAATTTTATAATAAGTTATGTCATTTGTTGCTTGAAATTAGTTGGTTTTAAAATATATGTGCAGCGTTTTTTATAAACATGCTATACAAAGGTGGGAAATTATTAAATTGGTACTTCCTTTCCTTTAACAATTATTCTATTGTTTATAAGGTTAAATTTGTCCTTTCGAGTAAGTAGGATCTAACGTCTGGGTGAGAAAATACATAGG
Organism: Sarsia tubulosa; assembly: GCA_036873855.1. Lineage (NCBI taxonomy): Eukaryota > Metazoa > Cnidaria > Hydrozoa > Anthoathecata > Corynidae > Sarsia > Sarsia tubulosa. Next base: position 17,196 of record JAYJMI010695727.1, read on the forward strand.
ACATACTTAGAGCTATTAAATGTTTTCAGTTCATGTTTATTTAGATTTGTTGATTTTAATAAAACTTCGGTTTTGAAACTTAAATAAGGTCTATCAAAATAAAACCATTTATTGTAAAACTAATATTATTAGAAACCGTATTACAAAGCAATACAATCAAAGCAATACAATAACAAAATCACAACTTTTATTACTCAAAGTTTTATTATATTATTTTTATTACTCAAAACTTTTTTGTAGTTTCGAACAAAACTGATCTGTCTAAGTAGAGGTAAAAACTCGTAAAAGGTTTAACCAAGGTGTGAAGCACCTAAATTCTTGTAAAGTCTTGCAAAGTCTAAGGGTCGACATTTTAAGGGTCAACATTTTAAGGGTCAACATGTTACTGATTTATTTAAAGAGATTTTAAGGAGAATTTTCAATAAAGTATAACAATGGATGTTGCAATAAATAATTAAATGTAAGCTACCTGCAAAAATCTACCTAATCTTAGAACACATACTATTTTTATGACATATAAACATATACTTTAAAAGAGAAACATTTCCTTGGCAAATCCTTAGAATCTACATATGCTTCTTTTTATCATAAACTAGATTCTAAAACGAAACAATGAGCGAAGTCCAACTAATATTTATGCATAAAACTAATGACTTAAGAACGTTTTAGTTAATTACGGAGAATCATTTTTGAAAGTAGCTACATCACTTGTAAACATTTTGGAATCATTGATTCAGATGCCGTTCGTCATTGTCGTTAGTTTACAAATCTACGTTTTGTAATCTACTTAGTAAGACGCTTCTAATAAGCAAACAAAAATTTCTGAGGCAGTGCCTCTTCGCTAGTAAATCCCACTTGTATCAATACAGCATGCTCATAGCTTTGATAATACCTAAGATTTAAATGATTGAATAAACAATATGATAAGAATTAGAGTTAATGGGCGGAGTTTCCAACAGCAAAAATTTCACTTAGAAATTGTTTTCATAAGATTACTTATTTAATATAGTATTAAAGTCGTCTTGATATTATAGCATTGTTGTTCGAAAGAAAAAAACTACCTTTGGTTACTGCAAACAAAACTAGTTTCCAAAATATCAACGTATCTCTTTTAATTTCTTAGTTTGTATTTGGAATAAACTTTATTTTTATTTCTAGAAACAGCTACAAATACACCAACAGATAGCATATTCTTTGAAAAGAAGTTAAATGCTAATGAAAGTAAATCAACAACATTCTCGACTATGGTAAGATATTTCTTTTTTTATACGTCAAGCTAGACTTTAGAAAAGTCGTTCTTTTAAAGGTGATCGAAGGACGGAGAACATGGGTTTGAGGTTACGGCACGAGTATATTTGAGAGAAAAACCGACTAATCTTGGCTAGACCAATTTGAGGTCAAATATTCGACAATTTGCAGCGATAAACGAAAAAGTTGTGGCAGCACAACTTTGAGACTTTAAATAGAACTTTTGAACTTAATTGCTTGAGGTTTTAAAATTGTTGCAAAACGTTTGCATAATGATCAACTTTGTTTTTTGTTACGTAGCAACAATAATGCAGATTAGAAATGGTAGCATTTATTTTTTAATTAATGAGGCAACATTTATACGTTATTTTTGTTGCCAACACTTTTAAAAGTTAAAGTGGTAAAAAGATGACAAGACTTCTATTCTAATCAAGATCATATTACATCACTAGAAAAACTTTGTGTTTTCTTTTTTACTAGAGAAGTATTTTCAAGTAAAACAAAAAATTATATTACAAAATCAGTAATAAAAAAGTTCTATCGTATTATCATAAAATATTATTTGTTATTAAAGAAGTATTTATGGCCTTGGTAGGTATCTTGTTTATTGTTATTAATCTAATCGTAAAATATATGAGGTAAATCTTTCTAACTTGATGCATTTGGGCATTTAAAAAAGTCGACTTTTTGTCTACCAGAACTACATCTGGTATGAAATTTTGAAATTGTTGACGAAATTTTTAGTGCCTCTTTTTAAAGTTTTTGTAGAACCAGCACTGCATTAGAAAGTAACTATAATCTCTAGTGTACAAATTAAAGATATTTAAAGGAGAACTTATTTCAAAAATTGTTGTTTCTTTGTTTAGTTCGGTTATTTCAACTATTCTTTGTATAATTTCATATCCAAAGCATATGGTTTAGAAAAGTGGAGAGAAATAATGTAAGTATACTTTTTTTTAACCTTTATATTTTCTATAACCTTTATTTCTTTAATCACTTACATAGTACTCTTCACGTCAAAAAGGTATAAATAAATAATTAATTTTGGAACGGATATCATTCAATTTTGATACTTATAATAAATATTGCTGATCGCTAGCTATGCTTTATATAATACCTAACCTAAAGCTACAAGTTGCCACCCAAGCAGCTATAATCACTTTTAATGACAAAATCAATTTAATTCCTAATTTCATAAACATCCCTCACTCTATCTCATCACCTAGACACCCCATCATTTTCCCACAGCCATAATAGGGAAAATCTTCAAACAATATGGACTACAAAACTAGCTTAGTAAAAGTTGTCTCGCTAGTTCTTTATAGTAAGAACGTGTTATATCAAAAAAATAACAGAATCAAAGGTATTTAAAGTTTATAAATATGTCTTGCAAATATTTACCAGTGTTTTTTCTACAAATATATCAAAACAATTGTAAGAACCATTTTATGTTTTCCTCTTTCCTCTTTCCTCTTTCCTCTTTCAGAAATAATTATACTTAAATGATTTATTTTAGATCCAGTTTAGACTTACACAAAAAACAAATTGCGATGTTTGAGCGACCTAAACATTCTATGTTTGATGATGCTGTTACAGATCTGGTGCTGAAAACTGCATCAAAGAAATTAAGTAAGGTTAACAATTATTTACTTACTCCTGCTAACATCGAAGATTTCATTAGAAAATCTTTCACCATCCTATGAAATGAAGACAAAAATTATTTTTCCATGTTCAAGGTGGTGTTATTCCTTATATAATGAAAATTGAATATTTTTTACTAACAATTTATTAACTTTTGTTAACTTTTGTTTAAATGCTGTAATTGACTTTCCTGAATTTTTTGATAATTAACATTATCTTTTTTTATCTAGATTGCAATTTCAACTTATTTCTACAAAAGTTTGGAACAAGTTATTTTGAATTTTGTTGTTCTAAATATGGTGACATATTAAAATCACTAGCAACTAATCTAGGAGACTTTATAAATAACATGGATGATATTCGACGCCATATTCACAAAATTGAGAAGATTGAAGATCAACACCCTCCCTCGATATACGCCCTGTTAGATAGGCGTGGTACTTTATTACTATATTATTACAGTCAAACCGATCAAAAGTGTCTAGAGTATTTCTTAATAGGATTCATCAAATCCGCAGCTTTGGTTTTATATGGATTAAGAAGCCGTGTTAGCTTACAACAACAACGAAAAGACAATAACGATTATTCGATTATAGCAATTAAAGCCGTAAATTCACTAGTTAAAAAACCGTCTATATCTAAACTACAGGTATCAGCAAAAAGCAAAGACTTGATAATAGAACCACATTTAATGGATGATGTTCTACCATTTCATATGATTTTAAACGAAAAGTTAGATATATGTCAGCTTGGATCATCACTTAATCGCTTACTCGAAAACTATATAGACACTCATGGAGTCAATCTAAAAAATTATTTTGAAATTGCAAAACCTAAAATAGACTTTTCTTATTCTTCAATCAAAACAAATCTAAATACAGCTTTTATAATGACTAGTAAACCAAATATGTTCACAGAAGTATTTAATACTGGCTTGACGTTAAAAGGACAAATTTTGTTTCTAGAAAGTTCTAATTGTTTATGGTTTGTAGCCTCACCAAAAGTTGAAGAGATAGGTCAGTTAAGTATTGATAATAATTTATATTTAAGCGATATACCAATTCACGATGCCACGAGGCAGGTATTATTAGTAAATGAACGCACTAATGCACAAGACAGTTTAAAAAATCAACTTCAAGTTTTAACCAATAGATTAAAAGAAACATCAAAAGAGCTAGCATTAGGTAAAATCAATACAGAAAACATACTGGATGAAATATTTCCGAAAGATGTTGCAGAAAAACTAATGCGGGATTTACCCGTACCAGCTGTAACTGCGGAACAAGTAACCATCTTGTTCACGGACATTGTAGGTTTTACAGCGATATGCGGAAAAAGCGACCCAGAAGAAGTAACACATATGTTGAATAAACTGTATCTACAATTTGACAACCTTTGTGAAAAGCATGAAATTTATAAGGTAAGTATTGAAACAAAACGTTCTTATCTTTATTTATATTTTTTAACTTTTGTTGCTTCGGTGTACACTTTCTATGTTTCTATCAACGGCACAGTACACAAGTGCACATAAATACAACGTTGATAAGACGTGCACATGAATACAACGTTAACAAGAAGTGCACATAATTACAACGTTGATAAGAAGTGCACATAATTACAACGTTGATAAGACGTGCACATAAATACAATGTTGATAAGAAGTGCACATAAATACAACGTTGATAAGACGTGCACATAATTACAACGTTGATAAGAAGTGCACATAATTACGACGTTGATAAGACGTGTACATAATTACAACGTTGACAAGAAGTGCACATAATTACAACGTTGATAAGAAGTGCACATAGTTACAACGTTGATAAGACGTGCACATAATTACAACATTGAAAAGACGTGCACATGAATACAACGTTAACAAGAAGTGCACATAATTACAACGTTGACAAGAAGTGCACATAATTACAACGTTGATAAGACGTGCACATAATTACAACGTTGATAAGAAGTGCACATGAATACAACGTTGACAAGAAGTGCACATAATTACAACGTTGATAAGAAGTGCACGTAAATACAACGTTGATAAAAAGTGCACATAATTACAACATTGATAAGACGTGCACATAATTACAACGTTGAAAAGACGTGCACATGAATACAACGTTAACAAGAAGTGCACATAATTACAACGTTGACAAGAAGTGCACATAATTACAACGTTGATAAGACGTGCACATAATTACAACGTTGATAAGAAGTGCACATGAATACAACGTTGACAAGAAGTGCACATAATTACAACGTTGACAAGAAGTGCACATAAATACAACGTTGATAAGAAGTGCACATAATTACAACGTTGATAAGACGTGCACATAATTACAACGTTGATAAGAAGTGCACATGAATACAACGTTGACAAGAAGTGCACATAATTACAACGTTGACAAGAAGTGCACATAAATACAACGTTGATAAGAAGTGCACATAATTACAACGTTGATAAGACGTGCACATAATTACAACGTTGATAAGAAGTGCACATGAATACAACGTTGA
>JAYJMI010695728.1:0-14382 GCA_036873855.1 Sarsia tubulosa
TATGTGTTATGAGTATCTAAATCGAATGATGTCAGTTCCAAAGTTAATAGTTTATTTATACCCTTTTTGATGTGAACAGCATCTGGGCTTTCTTAGCTTCTTAGCTATGCTAACATCTGTTGGATCTGAATTCTTGTCTTTAGCTGCAGTTTTGAGTTCACTACACTTTTTACACACTTCTTCAGTTCCTCAGGGGAAGTTCTTCTTCGCCTTTGATTTGAGGGGGATTATTTCTGCTGCAAATCTTTTACATTCTGTTTCAAAGTTTTTGTATGATGAGGTCTCTTCAGTGTTGGTTTCTTCAGCAAAGTGTTGAAGAGTTGAAGAGCAGCAATTCTGTTTTTAACACTAACGGAGAACATATTAGTTGTCTCAGCAGAATTTGTTAAGCAAGACCAATTAAGTGGTATATTTTTGCTAGTCTTGTTTTTTTTGCACGAAAGCTCAAACAAACCATTGCAGAAACGATACGGTGATCTGATCCAACAGTAATGAATGAGTTGATTACTCTACAGTTTTTGGCACTATATTTCACTTTTTGGTTGATGAATATGTAGTCGAGTTGCGCTATTGTTCCATTTGATGAAGCGTCTTAGTTGTCCAGGTCTTTTCCAGTAGCTTGAGTTCATTTTTATTTTTAACAATAGTTTAATCGTTATCAAACGCTTGTGGTGAAATCAAAATATTGTTAAAATAAGTCCACACATTTTATGACCACGATTGAAGAAATTCTACTAGTTGTATTGAATGAACTCAACTCAAAAAAGACTAAACTATTTTAGCTTGATAACACATGTGTTGAAGTTCAAACTATTTGTATCTCCTGTATAAGTTGTGGAGGATGCGAGTTTGGTTGAAGTTTAGAAAGAAAGCAAATTCAACAAAATTCTATTGAATCATCGATTGAAATTTACCATCAAGTACTAATAGATTTAACTTTTTTACTTTCCTTGATAAAGGTTAGATCAACTAACTATCATCTAAGTATCCTTGCAGAATCCAATGCAGATAAAATAAATAATTTTCCTTACAGACGCATAAAGTAGGTATAAAAACTTAAATTCATCGAGGGAAGATAAAATCCTTTACAGTCTAAAGTAATCACACAAAGTACACATCTAAAGTAAACACCCACAGTACACAGTCTACAGTAAACGGCTGTGTCTCAATGGTTAAGGAGTTGGACTTACGTTTGTGAGTAATGAGTTGGGAGTTCAAAACCCCCGGCAAGCTTCAGAATCGGGGTGGCCTTCCCGATATAACGCTTAGGGCAACGCGGATTCACGATAAGTCTAAATTGACTTCTGGAATCCTATGCATACACCACAGTAAACAACCACAGTACACAGTCTAAAGTATAATCCTTTAACGGGGATAACGACAGCTTCTTTTACTTCTTTATAATACAGAGCGACTTTTTTTAGAAAAATGCTAGACTTCAATTCAGAACTGGTGTTCACGCTTAACTAGCAGAAGAATATTGCTTATTAAGATGTCCTTGTCAATTTCGTTCCAGAAATATCGATTTATTTTAGTAAAGACGCCACTAGATTCACTGAAGAAGCAGCTATAGTGTTTAACTAGCTACGTACAAATATGAAAAAGATCTAAAAATTAACTCAACTTAGTATCAAAGTTAAAAGCTCTTGTGGATAGACAATTGATGAGTAAATAAACGGAGTAATAATGACTGAATGGATGTTAAACGAAGGCAAAAGAAAGTTCGTTTGCAGTTCAAATAAATCAAGCTATCAGTATATTAAATACAGGACCAATACAACATTCCGTAACTTTAGCCAATGCTGTACATAGATTAGTTTTTTATCAGATCAACTCAGGAATTCAAACTTAACAAATGAGTCAGTCCATATTAGTTATACAAAGAAAATCCTTCAAAATAAAAATAATTTCTCCTAATCTATTGTAAAATTCATCAATAGTTTTTATTAAAATTATTTAAAAAAAAAGATTTTAATTTTTTTGTAAGAATATATTATTAGCAACTTTTTATCTATTGTGGGCTAGAAAACCATTATAAAACATAGACATTACATTCTTTATGTAGACACATAAATTTACACAAGAATTTTTCTTGAAAATATTCTAAATGTTAAATAAGAATTTATTTAAACTCAAGTGGTGATGATTCACGTTTGATTACGGAGTAAGTTTTATTGTTATTATTAGTTTACCACTGAGGGGTTGCTACTTCGTTTACCACTGAGGGGTTGATACTTCGTTTACCACTGAGGGGCTGCTACTTCGTTTACCACTGAGAGTTTGATACTTCGTTTACCACTGAGGGGTTGCTACTTCGTTTACCACCGAGAGGTTGATACTTCGTTTACCACTGAGGGGTTGCTACTTCGTTTACCACTGAGGGGTTGATACTTCGTTTACCACTGAGAGGTTGCTACTTCGTTTACCACTGAGGGGTTGCTACTTCGTTTACCACTGAGGGGTTGCTACTTAGTTTGCCACTGAGGGGTTGATACTTCGTTTACCACTGAGGGGTTGTTACTTAGTTTACCACTGAGGGGTTGCTACTTAGTTTACCACAGAGAGGTTGCTACTTCGTTTACCACTGAGAGGTTGATACTTCGTTTACCACTGAGGTGTTGCTACTTAGTTTACCACTGAGGGGTTGCTACTTAGTTTACCACTGAGGGGTTGCTACTTCGTTTACTACTGAGGGGGGTTGCTACTTCGTTTACCACTGAGAGGTTGCTACTTAGTTTACCACTGAGGGGTTGCTACTTCGTTTACCACTGAGAGGTTGCTACTTCGTTTACCACTGAGGTGTTGCTACTTCGTTTACCACTGAGAGGTTGCTACTTAGTTTACCACTGAGGGGTTGCTACTTCGTTTACCACTGAGAGGTTGCTACTTAGTTTACCACTGAGGGGTTGCTACTTAGTTTGCCACTGAGGGGGGTTGCTACTTAGTTTAGTTTTAGGTTCAATGGCAACCCGTTAAAAAATATTGAATCAACTTAGTTGACATCACTGAATTAAATACAACATAATCTCTAGTAAGCCAGGGCGTATCCTAGTATCCTAGTAAGTCAGGGCGTATCCTGGTTAGTCAAGGATCAGGCTAATCAACAATATTAATGCATACTCTGCTGGTTTACGATTTTTGGCACACCCATAGGAATATTTTTGGGTACGCATTGGCTCACAATAAATCAATTGTTTATTTCTCTGTTTAAAAGTATAACAGACACCTACTAAAAGCATAAACATTGCTTTTCCACTTTAATGATGACTCACATCATTAAAGTGGAAAAGCAATGTTTATGCTTTTAGTAGGAAACTGCAGTTGTTGTTGATAAAAGTAATGCATTCTCAGAATAATTTACAATGGTTTTAGTACTTGAATATCACAAGAAAGAATGATGATAAAACTTGGAATAATAGATCATTTTTTTAGCATTAATTTAATATGGCATAGTAAGACTTAAAGTTAAATTTGTTAAAAACTCCTTTTTATTTGCTTTATTTTGCTTTTTATTTGCTTTATTTTGCTTTATTTTGCTTTTTATTTGCTTTATTTATATAGTTAGGAGCTAAGTGCCCAGAAAAGTGAAAAGTGAAGACTTAAAACTTTTTATTTTGCTTTTATTTCGAAGAAAAAACTACTGATGATTATTACAGATGATTTGATATTAATTTCTAGAAGTGATTAGAGAACATACTTCTAAAAATGTTTTTGTCACTAGTTTTCACCAATTAACGATAATAACTAATAGAGGGTTAATTAAAACGCGTCTAACTGGGCGGGTGGGGCGTTGAGAGTGTTGGGGATGGGCGATAGATAGATTTTTACTTCATAAGCATATAACAGATCGCTCATTAAAATATGTAGGTAAACTATATATCGTCATTTAAGCTGACATTCTTTTGGTTAACCACTTGTTTAAGTGAAAGTATATATCAACTATTTGTCAACGTATCACTTTCTTTAAATGTGTGATGTTTACAACTAAACAACTTTCTAATCAGGAGCACATAATCTATTTGAAGCATTTCTTACTGGTATCATCACGGATTTGCGAGTAACAAAATTATTATACCAACTCAACATTGTTTCATGGCCATTTAAACTATATTTTCTAAGAAAGAGCCTGCGTGATAGATATTAAGTAATTGTTCTCTATTTGGAATTTGCCTTTCGCCATTTTCAAAATACACTTATTTACTGTAAGCATTATGGATTTTCAAACTTAAATTTCAGAAAATGTGAATGCGATATTTGCAATCCTCGCCAAAAAATATGATTACAGAGGTTTAATATTCATGAAATTACGGTCAAATCTCTTATAAGGTTGTTTTTTTAACCTTTTAATAGTTACCAATCTCTTTTTAACCCCCTAGACTAGATAACTCTTTTAAAAACAAAAAAAAATCAAATATGGGTAGGAATTAAACTCGAATATTCCTGTGGCGTAAACTCAAACCCGTATTTTTCGACTTCCGACAGTATTATAAAATAAAGACTTTTCTAACGTCTAACCACCCCCATCCCCTAGTGATTAAAATATATAACGGAAATTAGCACGTAGTCTTATTTCTCGACGAGGAATCAAAATTTGTCATTAGCTTTGCATATAAATTAATAACAAAAAAGTACAAAAAGGCGTTATTTTGTGATAATTTGGCGCCTGCAACTTTAGTCCTGATTCACAAATATTAATAATCTTAAAGTTAGTTTGGCATATATGTTGACAACGCATTCATTTATTCTGAAATTTAATTCGTACGGTTGAAAAGGTGTTTTAGCTTTTAAAATTTAACTTTGGAGTTTAGTTATCATAAAAGGAATGTGATAAAAAGTAATTAACCAATAAAAATATATTTTTGTAATACAATGAATAATATTTCTTTATATGATTATCCCATGGTTATCCAAAGGTTATCCCATGGTTATCCCATGGTTATCTAAAGGTTATCCAAAGGTTATCCGAAGGTTATCCCATGGTTATCCGAAGGTTATCTAAAGGTTATCCAAAGGTTATCCAAAGGTTATCCCGTGGTTATCCCGTGGTTATCTAAAGGTTATCCAAAGGTTATCCCATGGTTATCCAAAGGTTATCCGAAGGTTATCCCATGGTTATCCAAAGGTTATCCAAAGGTTATCCAAAGGTTATCCAAAGGTTATCCGAAGGTTATCCGAAGGTTATCCCATGGTTATCCAAAGGTTATCCAAAGGTTATCCGAAGGTTATCCCATGGTTATCCAAAGGTTATCCAAAGGTTATCCCATGGTTATCCAAAGGTTATCCAAAGGTTATCCGAAGGCTATCCAAAGGTTATCCCATGGTTATCCAAAGGTTATCCAAAGGTTATCCAAAGGTTATCCCATGGTTATACAAAGGTTATCCAAAGGTTATCCAAAGGTTATCCAAAGGTTATCCCGTGGTTATCCCATGCATGGTTATCCGAAGGTTATCCCATAGTTATCCCATGGTTATCCCATGGCTATCCGAAGGTTATATTCCTCGTGGATGTGGTGAACAACTATGTATGTTTAATGATAACAATATATCGATATATGTTTAATCATATATTTATTACTAATAACTTGAAGAAGAATAAAGGAACTAATAGTTGAACTGCAGTTATATCTCTCTTTCTTTAATCAAACATTAGTGACTATGAAGGCTGGTTCACAAGGAGCGATGGATGGGATTGATTTTCTTCTTGTCTCGCACTAGAAAAAATAATAACATGGCTGACTTATTATCGTTAGAAATCGTTAGTTATTGTTAGCTATCGTCTTTGCGTGCAAAAGCTTCGTCTTTGAGTGTAAGCCGTTATCTTCTTTGAAGTTATATATGCGATAAATTAGGTAAAATTAAATTAGCATAGCCCGAATGTCAGGAAATTATATTTTTCCTTTAACTCCAAACAAAGGTTATCAAATTTTCTTTACGTCAAAATATATTTATTCATTGCAAGAATTTTATTAACAAGCTTTATATTTAGGTAATTAGTATTTAAATCATAAATTATGAAATATTATAAAATTAGATTTAAAAAAGCTCGATCCCCTCATTACAAATAAATTTAATATTAGTCAAAATCTAATGGTGAAATTATCAAAGGATAGTGAAAGAAATGCTTAATGCTGAAATTATCAAAGGATAGTAAAAGAAATGCTTAAGGCCATTTGGATATCCTCATAAGAAATCAATTAACGGCCGAATTATTAATAGAAAATCCATATATATAGAATATTAATTATTTACTTCCCTTTTTAAAGGATATCGATGGCTTTTAGCGTTTCTTCTTTCTGACGTCAAAAGAAATCAGTTGAAAGTTTTGATAAACTGTTCACTTTTCTATATTATTCTATAAGAAAAATATTTTATAAGAAGTTAAAGCAAGATAAAATATTTGAAAGATGATTAAATAAAAGATTTGTTACGGTATGTTGTTATGTATATACACGGTACAGGTTGATATCAAGTATGTACACAGTACATGTTCTATTCACATTTTTTTTCTGGCTTGGATAAAAATGAACTAATAGTTTAAAAAATCTCCCCTGCAATTGCTGCAAGAGAAGTAGGGAAAGAACTTTTTTGCTAACCGAAGCAGGACTGCAAAATCATCAATTATACCACATAACTAATTTATTAACTTTGTTTATAAGTGGATTGCGAATTTCAGATTTATAATTTATGACCTTCAACGTCTTAAGTAAGTTTTTAAGATCACGTCTCTTGACGTCACTTATTTAGTACAATATAAAAATCAACGTTATATCCCGTTTCTAAGCAACCTTGCTCCCAGAATAAATGTTCGAAGGAAAACTTCGAACGAGGACGAGGTTGATTTATCTTAAAAATTATCTTTAAAACTTCTTTTTCACTGGTATTCGCATATGCATCTATCATCATTTTCACCCGTCAGCATATAGTCAAAGTAAGATAATGTTTTTGACATTGTTGTATTGTTGGAGAATCTAAGTTGAACCTATTTCTCATTTCTTAAAACACAATATTTCTGTATCGTTTAAATTTAAAAAATAATTTTAAAGAAAAAAATTCAAAAAAAATATTCTTACAGTTCAATTTAGACTACCTAATATGGTAATATCTTTAATCGTTACATTGTTTTTTAATCTTATTTGGTTTATAAAATCACTTTTACATTATTGGAAAATTAAATTGTTACGTTTTTTTGATGAGACATGTCTGTATAAAAGAGAATTATAAATCTAATAAAAATATTACTCTTGGAACTTATGGTATGTATCCACGATGTATGTATCCATCATTCGATTAAATAAAATGTTAACAGTGAGTTTGGCAATTAAATATGTAAGAAATTTCGGTATCCTTGAATCAATTCATGGTTAAAGCATGTTTGGTGGTCTGGTGTCAAAGCATGTTTGCATGGTCAAAGCATGGTCAAAGCATGTTTGGTGGTCCAATTCATGGTCAAAGCATGGTTAAAGGAAGTTTGACACAATAGAAAAAAGAAGTAATTTGCAAAACTTATTAAAACTAAAAAAAACACTAATTTCTCATTTTTCTTTTCAGATTTATATTTTCTCAGAAACTACAGAAGTTGAAATATTTTTTATCCCTAATGAAAAGAACTCATCGAGATTTGTCGAGATATTTTTGTAAATATTCGTGTAATACAGAATTCATTATTTGGAAAAAACATGTTACATTGATGAACTTGTCCATTAATTTAACATGTCACATGTTATGTATTTTTAATACCAGCGTTCAAAAGATATATGTAACAATAACATGTGCTTCACTTTCAATAAAAACTTTATCGTTTTTATTACAACATTTTTTACCACCTCTACCCAGAGTACTTTGCATGCACGACCAGCATAAACCATTATGTACCATTGTGTACCAGTATGAGCTAGTATGAACCAGTTTGAACTAGCACAAACCAGTATGAACCAGTATAAACCAATATAGTAAGGACAGGTATGAACTAAATTAAACCAGAGCATGAACCGATAAAAACCAGCAAAAACCAGTATGAACTAGTATCAACCAATAAAAGCTATTAGAAACCAGTATAAACCAGTATGTCACAATATGAACCGGTATAAATCAGTGTAAACCAGTATAAACCAGTATGTCACAATATGAACCGGTATAAATCAGTGTAAACCAGTATAAACCAGTATAGAAAAGAACAAACTAGTATAAAGTAGTATAAATTAGTTTCGGAGATTTAAAAAGAACTTTAATGATTTTATAGATTGATTGCAATGATCAGTATTCTTTATTGCATGTAATGAAGAGTACCAAAAAAAAAATATTGTCGAAAAGAATGCCAAAGTTATTTCGATACTGTTTTGATTTTTACTCAGATTTATAAATAGTCTAAAATCTATATATTCGCCTGTCCAATATTGCAGTAATGTACTGAGAATGTCTGCAGATTAATCATAAAAGTTTTACGGTTTTATGACTTTTATGATTATTATGTAAATATTCTCAATAGATGGCTGCAATATTGGACAGCCGAACATATAGATTTTAGAAAAAACTTACATATCTTTTGTCTTATCCAAAATCAATACGCTTCTTGTATTTCTGTTTATAACTAATTGAAAGAATTCATAATCTCGTTAGCATTGCTATGGTATTTAAAATCTTGTTTGAATGTTTTGATATTAGAAAGAATTTCTTGTTTACTAATTCTTTCTTAACTTTTGTTTTCTCAGGCTATGGTGATACAAAACTCCACAAAAGCATCTTCTTTAATCGTCGATACGCATGATGAATCTTTCACGCTTCCATTGCTGATTATTCAGGAGATAATATTAGGCGTTATATTTATTGCATCGATTTCTGGTAATTTTTTAGTGTGCTGGACAGTATGGCAACAAAAGATCATACGAAAAGCAACTTGGTGTTATATATTTAGTTTAGCTGTTTCAGATATAGCTGTGACTGTTCTATCAATACCTCTACTTATATATACCACCTACGACGTAACGTTATTGCATAATCATAAAATCTGCCAGTACAATGGATTTTGTTTAGTATTTTTCTTTTTAACAAGTTTAATGACATTAGCAGTTATAAGTTTCCATAAATTTTTATGTGTTCAATATCCTTTATATTGGAAAACCAACGACAATTCTGTCGCTTCAATTGTCGTTGTTTGGATTGTTTCTTCACTTATTGCTGCAGCACCAATACTTGGATGGAGTGATTATTATCATATTTCAAACGTTCGACAGTGCATGCCGGGTAATATGAGAACAACAAGTGACAATATATATATCATGGTGATCTTATTTCTTGGTTTCATAATTCCTTTAATAACCATGATATTTTGTTATACGACTGTTTATTTCGAAACTAAAAAACATTCTGAACGTTTAAAACGACACACGATAAGTGACGTGAATTTAGTACGTGAAGCCGACGTTTTAATGACGATTATTATTGTAGTGGTGACTTTTGTATTATGTTGGAGTCCATTCGCTGTATGTCTTGGAAGGTTACTGACTAAAGATGATTATTCAACTGTCTTATTACAAGTTGCATTTTTTTGTGGATATGCACAGTCAGCATTAAATCCAATAATTTATGCATTACGTCACGAAATATTTAGAAAAGCTTTCCGAAGTGCAATATGTTGTTCAAAGTACAGACAACATAACATCGGAATTGATAATCAATATACAGTACGGGACTCGCGACCGTCATTAGTCGGGTTTGAGTTTAAATCTAGTATTTATAATCCGAATAGAAATCCAAAGATTGCTAATGGTTCAGATGAAAGAAAATGTAAACATCAAACAGTTATCACGAATAACGACAATGTTTACGACAATTTAACTTACGAACCTTGAAGAATGAAGTGAAAATATATTATATTAACTATCTGAGCTATAAATTTGATTTTTAATTGTATCTTGTAATTAATCGTTAAAGCTCCTTATTACGTGTCATACTACGCTAGACTTGTTGTACTAAAGCTCCTTAATCTGTCATACTACGCTAGACTTGTTGTATTAAAGCTCCTTATTACGTGACATACTACGCTAGACTTGTTGTATTAAAGCTCCTTAATCTGTCATACTACGCTAGACTTGTTGTATTAAAGCTCCTTGTTAAGTGACAGTTTTAGAACGAGAATTCTCCAATATTGATTGACTCAAAGCCATGAAACCAACAGTGAAAATTTTAAAAATTATGTAATCATGCGTCACACTAGTGTACTAAATTTTTTTTTTTGACAGCTCATGCTATGCATATTTTGCTTCTTAAAAAGTCAAGCAATAAATGCTTCTGTACTGTTCATTAAAAGAAGATTCATTTCTATTGTGTTGATTGATGCCTTTATTAATACAATAGTGAAACAAGATTATCAATATATTATACAATGTTATCTATATAGAGATATATGCAGAAATTTGGACGGATGGAGATTTGAATCCTCGACCTTCTCGTTATATATATTATATTTGTTATAGAATTTTACCTTAAGAGTAAGTTTGCGACGTAAAAGCTTTTTCCAGGCAACATTTGAGAACAATAAATTAGAAAAAAATAATGAGCCAATTCTAAGATGTTGAGTTTGTAAATACTGAGTAATTCAAGATTCGAACCCCACTACCCGATTCAAGATTCGACTCCCACTACCAGATTTTTCTGCTGCATCCCTCATATTTTGTGACTTTTATTATTTGTATATTACAGGCATTTTCTAAAAAATACTACGGCCCACTTGACTTTTGTTATTGGAAATTACTGTTTGGTTTAGGCACGGTATCAAAATCAGAATTAATTCCATCGAAACTTTTCAAAAAATGATCCAATCACTACAAAATTTTAACAGTTGTATCATTGTATTGTTTTCTTTTAGAAACATTGTTTTTAAATCATTTGACATTTTTTATGGCGTAATTTTTAAATTTGAACCACTTTGCGACGTCATAAAAGCTTTTTCCAGGCAAAATTTGAGAACAAAAAATTAAAAAAAACTAATGAGCCAATTCTGAGAAGAACGATCGAACTGGACCGTCGTCGACAAAGTCGGGAGTCCAATGATGAACAGAACGAAAGAACTCACGAAACGGCAAGGCTGAAACTATAGGTACAAAAAAAGATTGTTAAAAATTTAACTTGAATAAAAAATATACAAATCAACCGATGGTTATTTAAAGTAGTGTTTGATAATATTGTACTGCTAATGTTAATTCTTCTTTATTCCATCTATCATAACTATATCAGCATTTTTAAATAAATTCCTTTATGAATAAATACTTTGCCACGTGAGTAGTTATTAACTATTCTTCTGGTTTGTTGTTGTTGAGGCGAGCAAGTGTCAAAAGATTCATACCATATAAAGTAGTAATCATACCATATAAAGTAGTAATCATGCCATATAAAGTAGTAATCATGCCATATAAAGTAGTAACCATACCATATAAAGTAGTAATCATACCATATAAAGTAGTAACCATACCATATAATAAGTAATAAGCAATTGATTATTCATCGTCGGATTCCGAACTATAAAGAAATAATAAGTACACTTATCTTAAATTACCAAAAAGACTAAATTTCATGAAATCGATAAAAAGTTGATGCATTTGACGCATACAATGACGTAAAACAAGAATTAGTGAATATGCTATGTTCTCACTTCACATGAGTCGGGATGAAAACGGGATGAACTCAAAATCAAAAACTACTTTTGCAGAAAAACAATTGTCATGTTACATTAAACAAATAGTTAAAACAAAACAACGCGTTTGCAATTATAACTAAAATAATACTTACGAGCTAATAACTCTAGCTTTCCGTTTTGTTTTCACTCCTGCATCTTCATCGTCGACTTTTTCATTATCGCTATCTACGGGTGATTTCATTGGTTCATCTCCACTTGAATCTGCTTCCCAGTCCTCTGTGACTTTCGACTTACTGTTAGAAGGTTTATCAGTTTCTATATCAGGCGATTTCACTTCTTTATCACTAGCATCGGATGCTAATAGTTCGTTGTCGCTATTTTTGTCGCTATTCTCGTCGTCACTGGATGAATTTGCAAGTGCGCTTATCCTAAAATCAACAATGGATGATTTAACTCTGAAGGTGCCGTGTCAGTATAATCCATTTAAGGAGAGTGATCGCTTTCACTCCTCGATCACTTTCTCAAAGTAGATTTAAGTGGGTGAATAAAAGCTCTCCCAATTTATTTATTCATTAATCCAAATAAAGCAGAAACTATGCAAGCACTGTATCAGAGAATAGTTTATCAAGTTCATACTGATTTCTAGAAGGAGAAGCCTGCGTGTAAGCAATCACGTAAACAACAATTCTCCTGAGTTTTATTTTTCCCTAAAGACATGACTCACCTATACATCCACGGTACAAAGCATGCGATGCTTTTGTTGCATACTTACTGTAGGGCTCCCTAGTTTATATATGTGGTTAAAACTGCGTTGATAACTACGGTCAGAACTTTCTAACTGTGGTTAACTAGTGCTCTTATAAGGGAATATTAAAGTTCTTTAAAATAGATGCCATTCCAAATCCATTTTTACGATATTAGCGAGATACCATAAACTGAATTGACGCAAATTTCACCTTTTTTGCAAAAACAATAAATTTAGGAAAACATTTTACCATTCCCGTTCATTAAGTGTAATTTTAAATTCATATCAACAACAAGGATTAAACATTTAAATTCATATCAACAAGGATTAGACATTTAAAAAAATTCCAAACTTCAAAACTAAGCTCACCTGGATTTCTTGGGAGGAGCATGCGCAGTTTCTGTTTGTGCATCACTGTCCGAACTATCAGAATCGGACGACGAGATTGTAGCTTTCGATTTGATTTTTAATTGTTGTTTTGCGCTCATCTTAGGTTCTTTCTTCTGTTTTGGTGCTCTGGGCTCTCTAGGTTTCTTTTGTCTATTGTGAAATAAATAACTAGCGAATAAATGAAATATACAGGATTGTTTAGAAGTTCAATTTGTACTTCATTTAACAAAAAACATTGAAACAATATAAACGTTACTTAATTAAAGTACATAGCACTATTCCGACAGACTAAACATCTACACCAAAACCTACTGAACATTAAAATATTATTTAAAAAACAAGAAAAGGCATAATGGAATAATTGCTGTGAAAACACAAACGAATGATTATTTTAACTAACAGAAGGCAGCAACAATATGAAGGAAAATAAAACTTTTATTTCATAGAGTATCAAGCAACAACTTTCATACCGTCTTTTCTTCGATATCGGATCCCCATTCTCATCATATTCGACTTCCTTCTTCTTTCTATAGCGAAAAAAAATGACATAGAACTGACCAAACTCGTTCAAAACAGACAGTTCCCAACTAAACGATATGCAGCTAATAATATTTCAAAAATATCTGGTTTTAAATAAAAAAAATGAAAAAGCTCCATGATTTTTTATATCTTATAGATCTTTTCATTAATATCTGCAAAGGAGAAATCTGGGAATGGGTATTTCTTCAAGCCTCGCCTTGTTTCAAAACTATATTTTTTCCATTGCAGATATCAGATATTAATAAAAAGGACTATTAGATATGTAAATTTTTTAAAAACTCATAAGACAAAGTGTCATAAGACAAAGTGTCATATCAAAAAGGTAATGTTCAGACAGTTATCGTTTTTGTCAAGTATTATGAGAGAACTACACCGAGACCTCTCGTTAAGAGTAATACGCGACTTGCCTTTCTTTCTTACGTCTACCGGCGTCACTGTCGTCGTCACTACTCGTAGCTATTAATCCATCCAAATTATCATTCTTGTTCTTCTAAAAAAATTGTAAAAGAGAAAAAGTAAACAGTTTGTTTATAAACAACACTATTAAAAAAAAACTTGAGTTCGACGAATTATTTGGGAACGTTTCATAAGCTGATGCGGTTCTTAGAAAAACGAATGCGAAAAGAAATTAACAAAGAAGCAAACATAAAGCAGGGTTTCATTTGTATGAATCTGCCAGTAATACAAAGTATAAATACAATGATTAATAACAATAAGGGAAAATTCCCCGGTAAGTTTAATTTTCGGTTTAGTTTAACCAGAACATTTATTCAAATCTCTCCTATAATTAATATTTCGTCCTTATCATGCAGAACATGAACAGGATTGTAAAAACATCTAAAAAAACACATTAAAAGACTTTAACTAAAAAGCAAAATTAAAACTTTTACATCAACATTAAAATTTGAGAATTGGCTTATTAACCTAATAATGCAGTAAATGAGCAGAGTTTTGAAAAAAAAAAAAGAATTATGCTTTAACTAGTTGTTTCGATACTTTGTAGCATGAGATATCGTGAAAAATATCAATTTTGCGGGAAAATTTAACTTTTTAACCTCAGTTACCCACAAACAAG
>JAYJMI010695839.1:0-14374 GCA_036873855.1 Sarsia tubulosa
TCAACGAAGGGATAGCAAAGACACGACCAGAGAGCAGTAACAAAAGTTTTATTTTTTGTAGTAAACGATTAAAAAAAATAGATTAAACATTTATCAAAGATCAAGTTAACAATGACAAAATATGCTGCAAATGATTATACAGAAAAAAACATGCTGCAAAATTTAGTAAAAAAAGTAGAATACAAGCATCTATATTTAAAGGTACAACTTCAAGTAAGATCATTTTTGTGAAACCTATATTGAAATTTAGTATTTCTTCAGGCATGTCTCGATGATCCATCAAAACGCGGGTAAAAAAATATAAACAACAACTAGGAAAATTCGACGTGACTTACGGCATTATTTGAAATGAAAACTTAAATATCTCTGGAAATACTATGATATGATTCTTCAAAATCTACAAGTGTTGTCTTTATATGAAAAGGCTGCTTTATCTTGAAAAGAAATTTGCGCGGGACTGTACTTTTAATTAATAAATTGCGAAAAGATTGAAAAAACTTAATTTCGCGGGAATTAACTTTCGCGGATAACCAATTTTGAAAAATTTCGCGGAATAAACTTTCACGAAAACGGCAAAAAACCGCGAAACCGCGAAACTTTCTTCCCGCGAAACTTTCTTCCTTTAAAGTAGTAGTCAAGAAGCTACAGATCCTTAGATATCACGGTTACCATGGTTTACAATTACTTTTGAAGAAAAATCTTCAGAATTTTAATGTGATGCAAAGGGAAGAAATTTTCGAGGAATCTTTTTCCTGATCGAGGACTCCAAAAGTATCATAATTCGTCGGAATTTTTGACGCAACATCGCTAAAATAAATTCCGCAAAACAAACGATTTCCTCTTATTCCAAAATTTTATTAATATAAACAAATAAATACCGTAGTTTCAACACAAATAAAGGACATTCGTGACATTAATCGCAAAATAAATTATGCTACTTTTAGAGTCCTCGATCGTTAAAATAAATTCCGCAAAAATACATTTCTGCGCAATTTTTTTCTTTTGGTATCACCAAAAAGATTCTATATAAAGAGGAGGCAGCTCTTTTTTAACTGCCTTTGTACAATGAGGTTATTAATTACTGTTCAGTTTTTGAATTTCATCTCTGGTACTTAAGTTTTATAAAAGAAATTAAACAGAAAAGTGATTAAATTATGAATAGAAAACAATTATAACGAGCGATAATTTCTATATAAGGATAAAAGTTGACGAATAACATCCAAATTTCTAGCCCTTGTAGCCAGATGTTGCTTCGGTTCCTGGTTTCAATATATCCTACATGTCTGGAGCCAATACTAATTAAGCTTATAGCAATCAGGATAAGAATAATAAGATTAAAAGCCAAAGTTATCCTCACTTTCTTATGCAAGCATATACCTCATTTATAGCTCATGTATAAACCTTCACTTTTAGAACACTGTGAAAAAGAAAGTTTAGCTAAACTAAAATTTAGTGACTAAAAAGTCGGGAGTATTATGTCCCTATACAACCTGGAAACAGGGTCAAAAGTTTTCGTTACGTGTCGTAGCTCCCCAACTCATCAGAGTTGTCAAGATATGCATGATTAGCATCATATGATTGACTGATTTTATTTATAACAAAAGGAAATACTACGTGATTAAAACCGGTTGCTTAAATTAACAAATCACATTCATGTATTCATGCTTGGTTCTTCATGTTGTTTACATATACATTCGAAAGTTAAAATTCGAAACACGTGAACAAAATTAACAATGAAATAAAAAGTGATGAGTTAAAGTTTTTCTTTCCTTATATCGACTGAATATTTTTAATTGGTGTTCTTAGTCTTGCGATCAAATATGACAACCTATTAAATCTGTTATTGTTTATTTAGTTGCAGTTGCTAGACATACCTCTTACTCTCATATATTGACACCTACAACTTTTATTACACAGGTCACAGGTACATTCATTACACAGGTAACCTGTAATCTCCCACTTAAATATATATTTGTATATAATTTACAGACCTTAAAAACCAGTTTAAATTTTTAACCAGTTTAACATAAGTTTCTAAAAAATATCACAGCTTGACGTAAATATGAATGAAATATTATCCCAAAACAACTACTAAGATTTAACCTTTTCGTGCTCTGTTTACGGTTAAAACTAACAAATTATCCTACTACATTAGTAGGCTTTAATGTTTTTTAGGATGTGGTAACGTGATAACAAGTGCAAGAAAAAGCTTACGTTAATGATATATTTGATTGTTAGATCAATTTTATAGCCTAAATATATTTAGGTGTACCAACAAAAGTAAGAAAGTTAACTGCATTGTAGTTAGTGTACATTGTACTCAATAATAATCAGCTTCGTATCGATGAAAAGAATTTAGATAATCACTATCGTAGTTGATCATTTTGTACTGTAGTGGTATAGCTAAAACGAAGTAGTTGTATCTATGATAACAGCGCTTTGTTCTGGTTAGTGAAGCAGCCTTCATCAATATTATTATTATCCTATATTTCATTCAAATAAAGAATACTTTCCAAGAAACTTCTATTAAAGCGATTTTGAAAAGAAAACAAGATGCGTGCATATTTACTTTATGCTTTAGTACTTATTCAAATATCATTCCTAACATCATGTAAAAGCTGCGATGAGAACTTTAAAGAATGTACCACAGAAATAGTCGCTACAAACGATCAAAATGTTTGTCACTTGGCTTATAGTATTTGTGTGGAATGTCGCCAACGTATCCAGATGCAAGTTTTAAAAACAAAGTTAATGAATATCTGGAAATCTTCTAAAGATATATAGAACTGTGCGTGAAACAGCGTAAAATAACGATTACTGTTTTAAGATTAAAATGCTTACAGAGCGTGTTCCAGTATTTTGCTTTATAGCATTAACATTCCTGTTGAAAATATATGAAGAGACATTTCGATGTTAGTCTGTGGAATGATCAGTCGGTGTTTGATCGGCCTGTGTAAAGCTTGGTTTTCGCAATTCTTTAATAATTATGTGAAAGTCAATCATTTTTTTTTTTTTTTTTTTTTATATCAGTGGTGTATATGCATAGGATTCCAGAAGTCAATTTAGACTTATCGTGAATCCACGTTGCCCTAAGCGTTACATCGGGAAGGTCACCCCGATACTGAAACCCTCCAGGGGATTTGAACTCTCGATTCTGGCATTACTCACAATCGCAAGTCCAACTCCTTAACCATTGAGCCACAGCCGCCAATCAAATTTCTAAGAACTTTTATAATTGTGATCGAGCTTTTGTAACAAGAACGAAATATTATTATTTAATACGTATCTAGTTTACGTCTTTATTTCATTCCTTGTTTTTTTATTATGTTTCCATTTACCAGTTTTTAAAGTCGTTTAACTCTCCTTTTGTCCTATCTATCCTGGGAAGGGCTTTGTTCCGCAGTTTTTGAACTATTTGTAACTTTTTGATTTGTTTAGCCATGGGTAGAATGTTCGGAATAATAGTTAAGGGTTTTTCATTTTTCTTTTTATTACAGTTCAATTTCACTCCCTATTCTCATTATTTCTTTTAAATTCAACCTGCTCTCGACAGGTTGAAATATAGATTGACAATCTAATATTTTATTTGTAATAAGTATGAATGGAGAGAAAAATTGTCAGAAAAAAAGTAGTTACGCAGGATAAAAAACAATTTTGCCTAATAACGACAATAACTGAATACTCCAGTATCTAAATACACTTCTTTAGCGTAAGGTTCCGCTATTTTAAACTTTTTCAGTATTTTGTTTTACAAAAAACAAACTACATATTCGGTTACCTCGTCCAAATTTATAATTTAACTTTACATAAAAATTTCTATTAGTTTCGGAAAACTGGAAAAAAAGTTTTAGCAATATAAAAAGTAATTATATAAAGTAATTTTTCATATTGAAGCCTGGAAACTACTCAAGGGGGGTGAATTTTTTTTTTATGGTTAAACCCTATATAATTTTAGTAAACTACGATATCTGTAACTTTTGTTCCTGTTATCAAAATGTAATGAATCTTTTTAGGCTATTTTTTGACGAGGATTTCGAATATCTCATTCATTTTTTCTGAAATTCAAATTCAAAAGCCCATAATGGCGGATGCTTACGCTAAAGAGATATATACAAATCATTACCATACCTTTTTAATTCAGGAACATGAGAAATTACATAAAGATAATAAGAAAGTATCTGTCATCAAGCCGCTGTTATTTGAATATCAAGATTGACGAAATAGAAACTAAATATGAATGTTTGTTTCTGTTTGCGGGTGTCCAACTTGGATTATTCGTATATAATAATACAACTCTCAAATTTCATTGTTTTTTTTATTATTGATAAGAAAGTAAACACAAACACCCAACATTAACGGACATGGTAATTGGTTTATTATCGAAATTAAATGTGACTAACATGTCTAAATTCTTTGTTTCCAGCACAACTTCCTGGTTTTAGTTGCTTAATCGTAGTATCAAAAAAATGGTTAAAAACCAGAAACGTTTGCATGTTATAATTCTTTGACATAGTTCTCTTTTATGTTTCCTTTTTAAAAATGTTTACAAATCTGTAAAAAACGATTGACATTTATTAAAAATACAGTATAGCACAAATATAACAACTATCGATTTAAAGCAGAACCACTACTTGCTAGTAGTCAAAAAGCTACAGATCTTTAAATATCACGGTTACGATGATTTGCAATTAGTTTTGAGGAAAAATCTTCAGAATATTAATGTGATGCAAAGGGAAGAAATTTCCACGGATTTTTTTTGCGATCGAGAACTCCAAAAGTATCATAATTCGCGGAATTTATTTAAACAAAATCGCTAAAATAAATTCCACGAAACAAATGATTTTCTCTTTTTCTAAAATTCTATCATTATATAAGCAAATAAGTACTGTAGTTTCAACACAAATAAAGGACATTCGTAACCTTAATCGCGAAAATAAATTCCGCAAAATATGCTACTTTTAAAAAACTGATGATAATAAAACAACCTTTATTGTTTTATGTTTTGTTTTGATTTACTGGTACTAAGTGGTCGCGCTTCCAATTACTGTTCTTAGTCGCGCTATCAAATATAACAACCTATAAAATTTGTTATTGTTTATTTAGTTGTAGTTGCTAGGTATACCTCTTACTCACATGTATTTACTGAACCAATAACGCTTATTCTTATATAATAAAAAAACGTTACTTAAAATATTGGCTAGATATCTTGAATACTTTCATAATTTGTTTAGTTTTTTGTAAATAGATTGACGAAGCAGGTTTGTAAAATACACCTATTTAGAGTAAGGTTTTTATACCCCAGCTTTGTTGCTATTTTAACTTTTATCCCCTAGAGTTGGATCCAGATCTCTACAATTACTGCTGCAATTAAGTCTTGTATTCTATGGAGTAATTGTTATCAGTGAAAAGATATTTCTATATTATTAGTTTTTTATTAATAAAGGGTATATTAGCGAAACAATTACAATTAAAAAAACAACTTACTTTGAGAGGATTGAGTAAAAAACTGAAGGGGTAAAATGCAAAATTAAAATTGGTAGCTCTTACGCTAAAGAGATTTATTACTAAATTGTTATAGTTTAAGCTGTTAAGTTGTTAAATCTTTAATCAGAATAAATTTTAATAAAACCTCGCTGCAAATATTTTTCATTTACTGAATTCCACCTACAGCTTTCATTACACAGGTCACATGTAATTCAATACATTCGTAATCGGTAATCTCCTACTTAAATACCTGTTTGTATATAATTTACACACCTTAAATACCAATAGTAAATGTAAAAAAAAATAATTACGTTCATTACTTTGAAGATTTATATTTTGCTGGTTCTTCTATAAAATATCACAGCTTGACGTATTTGAGTTTTGAAATATTATCTTAAAAAAACGGCTTAGATTTAACCTCAAAGTGCTTATGTTTACGTTTAAAACCAATAAATTATCTCACTAGTAGCAGTAGGCATTTAGTATTTTGAAAATTAAAAAATGTTGCGACAATGATTTTTATAAATGCATTTTTATAGCCTAAAGATATTTAGGTGTACCAACTAAAACTAAAGTAAGACAATTAATAGTATTAGTATGACTCTGGATCGTATTGATGAAACGAAATGAGATAATCACTATCTTAGTTTATTATTTTGTACTGCAGTGGACCTTGCTTGTATTTTTCACGATACAAATGTTAAGCCGAAGCCCCTCTACTGATGATTATAGCGTTATTTTCTGAACAGTGCAACAGCCTTCATCATTATTTTGGACACTTTACCGTACATTATTTTAGAGAATGTAGGACCAGCATCTTCTCTGTTTTACACATACCTCGTGTTATAGTCGACTTGGTCAGTTTATTAATTTAGACTATTTAATTAGGAATTTTGTTTTTAAAATGTTTTTCAAGATTAGCTTAGAGAAGTACAGCTAATATCTTATCTGATTTCGTTTCTCCTATGACTGTTTTACTATACTGTTCTACCTGTTTGAAATACCTTAAAATCAGTAACAGACAAACACAATCCTTATACTCATCATTTACATGAATTACGATATTTTTTCATAAATACTTTGTGACATTGTTCTCATAATATGTGATTTCGTCCTTCCTTTTCGTTGCTGATGCCTGGAATTCAGCACAATAAATAAAACCAATGACAGTTTAAGCACAGCTTAATCCTTTTGATTTTACTATAGTGACATTCATTAGGCTAGATTTGTATGACTTGTAAGTTTTAGTAAATTTTAAATTTTCTATACTCGGTAAACATTTTTACTTTAGTTTAGTTCTTCGATTACGAATATCAAATGTATTAAATGTATTTCGTCTCTCTATTTACAGATATTACAAAGAAAGAACACTTTCCAAGAAACTTCTTTCAAAACACAAAAGAAAACCAAGATGCGTCCATATCTATTTTATGTTTTAATACTTATTCAAATATCATTCGTAACATCATGTAAAAACTGCGATGTGAAATTTAAAAAATGTACCACAGAAATAGTCGCTACAAACGATCAAACTGCTTGTCATTTGGCTTATAGTATATGTGTGGAATGTCGTGAAAGTATCAAGTTACAAGTTTTAAAAAACAAGTTAATGAAAATCTGGAAATCATCTAAAAACATGTTGGACGCCATTAAACAGCGTAAAATAGCGATTGCAGTATTTACGATTAGAAAAAACTTACAGAGCGTTCTTCCAGCATTTCGCTTCATAGCACAAACATTCCAAGTGAAAGATATGTATCGATATGTCTTTGTCATGATTTGTCAGTGTTTAGTCGACCTGTGCAATTTTCATTAATTATGTTAACAAATTGAATCAAAGAAGTGTTATTAGAACTTTCGCCGTTTGATCAGAACAAACCATTGTAATAACACGAGACATTATCATTTATCTAACTTTATGTATTTATTTCTTTCCTAGTTTTTAAGTATTTAAAGCTATATACTAATGATTCAAGTCGTCCTATATATCCTGAGAAGGGCATGGTCCCAAAGTATTTTCAACTTTGTAATTTTTGTCAACTCCGTTCCCACAGAAAGAACACTGCTTGTGAAAGGCTATAGGAACGAGGTTGACTTTTGTTTTGTTTATGTATAGGTAGAACGCTGTGACTTTTTACTTTAATATAATTTAGTTTTTGGTATATTCTAAAAATTTCAGCATGATTACTATATTCAGAAAAAACGGTTGACCTTTTTTTATTCTAGACAAATGTAGGATCTTCAAATAACTTAAAATATCGAAAACCTATGCTAAAAAATGAAGGTTTAAAACATGTATTTTTGCTGATATTAGCATTAAAATGCTAACGAGTTTATACAGGATTTGATGATACATGTTTGTCTCATGGGGAGGAATTTTCTGTATCCAAAAATAACAATAATATGATGTAAAATGGTAAAATGTATTGGCTTGTCTTTGACGTGATAAAGGTGACATTTGGGGAAATATTCCAAAGCATCAAAGAAAAGCATTTAGTAAATTACTAGTTTATTACTAGTTTATTACTAGTAGAAACATATCACTATATTGACTATGACGATTTTTTTTTGTAATAATTATTTGTGAGAAATGAAAGCGATAATGAAGCTTTTAATGAAATGATGAATAGCTTTTGATATTCGGTTTCAAACTAATGAATAGCTTTTGATATTCGGTTTCAATATCAAAATATTTTTTTTCATATCAAACATTTTTTTATTTTTACGGCATGTTACATCTCACTACTACCCGATGGTGCTAAATGTTTTTTTAAATAATATGCCAAAAACAACAACAGGAAAGAGTTGTAATATAGTCGATTTTGTACTTTGACTATTTATCAAACCATTTCAGTACTAGTGGGTTATATGACTAAAAATTTGGAAGAAATCTTAGTTGAAGTATTATCTTTCTGATGAGCAAATATCAAAAATATCATTTTTTTTGAAAAGTACCATTAATTTAGCATCTTGCCATTAAGAAAACGAAACCCGAGAACGGCGTATTATCTCATCCAGGGTTTCACTAAAATCAACTAATTTTGCATTTTTTTTCGGTATGCCTTTTAAGCAAACTCCGGCTAAAAAATAAGACTAGTTTTAGTCGGTTTTCGGAATTCTGACCCGTGGTTTAAAAAATAAATGTTTTAAATCCGATTAAATATAGTCTACTAAACTATGATTGGTAAAGTCGGAGTAAGACCAGACTAATTTCAATTGAAATTTGTTTCTATGGTGTTAAATGCAGTTATATAAAAAGATATGCAAAAACATGCACGAAGTAGGACCGTATTTGGTATCAGTCAAAGCCAAAGAAATATATACAAGTATTGAAATGATTTGTCTATGTTAATAGAGTGCAGTTATTGTCATTATTATGCAAAATTATTTCTTTCATATTTAGCATTAATATACTTTTAACGTGAGAAAAACAGGGTTTCGTAAATATAAGTACCTAAAGTAAATTTCAAATTAATTTTTGGAACAAATGATACGAAAGATTCTTTTCATTTTTTTCTTTAGATTTCTTTAAATAACCTTAATATATTCTATATGTGCTTATTTTTCAAAGTTAGACTACATTAGTAATTTTTTGTTGCACAGTTTTTAGATAGATTAATATAACAACTAATGGATGTTAAGTTAATCTGAAATAACTGCCTTAATTAAGGAAAAATTATTTTGCGATAAGATATTTTCGCGGAGTGTATTTTCGCGATCAATTAATTTATTTTTGCGATTATCCAGCGAAAAATGGTAATGCATGTTCTTCAATATTTAATAGTTGATGTTGATGAAATTTATTGATAAAAACTGTTTATTTCGCGGAAACTATGTCTGCGATTTTGGAGATAAGTTGCTAAAGCCAATCCCACGAGAATATCTTCTCACGAGGAAATAACGAACATGCGTCAATTCTGGCACCACTACAGAAGAATAGTTGCAAAAGAAAAAAAACTACTAAAGTCGATCATATTTGATAGAAAGAATATTAATCCTCAAGATATTTTGCAATTAAGTAAGGTTATCCATCTTTTCGTGAATCCAGTAATATTTATAGGAATGGTATTTGATATAATTTTCTTAATTGGTCAGTAAAATTTCTTGTTGCTTGCCATAGAAATCATTTGAAATCATCAAAATCATCTGTTGCTTGAAATCAAATTAAAGAAAGCCAAATTAAAAAATCAAGAATTTCTTGTAGCCAAGTTAAAGTCTTACACTATAGGACAAGAAGGTTTTGATCTGACAAATTCAGTAAAAAATTATGAAGAGAAAATGAACTAATAACTGAATATGAACCTGTCGACAAAACAAGAAATCAAATGTGCTTCAACGTAACAAAATTTGGCGTATTTTCTCAAAAACATTTGATAACAAAGAGAATAGAATATAACTACTTTGATAAGCTTTAAGGATACATTTAAATAATCGATGAC
This sequence comes from Sarsia tubulosa, assembly GCA_036873855.1. Classification (NCBI taxonomy): domain Eukaryota; kingdom Metazoa; phylum Cnidaria; class Hydrozoa; order Anthoathecata; family Corynidae; genus Sarsia; species Sarsia tubulosa. The sequence continues at coordinate 9,924 of JAYJMI010695839.1, forward strand.
TTTAAGATGAATTAGAATGATGATTCAACTGTTATAAACAAGACTTAAGTAATAAAAATAATTGTACAACATGTATTATCAGCATGATTAACAAATACAGAAAAAAATTCTATTGTTTTAAAGAATGCGCATTCGAAAGCTCCTCGTATTGGGTATGAAACCCAATTCCAAAGCGCTGCTGTGGGCCTAATTCCTAGCTTCAGAATGAGATAATTACCACATTTTTTCTTTTTACTTCTACTTTTTATTGACAAAATAATAAATCAGATCTTTATTTTTGAAAATTAGTTGCACAAAGTTAATATCTTTAAGGTCACCTAACTAATTGTAACCTTTTCTCGTTTCAAAGAACTTATTCAAGTAAAAAAAGTAATAGGGTTGTTACATAATAAAAATCTTGCTGCACCCTTGATTACTTCAGAGGTCTAAAAAGAGTAATATTAGTGGAACATATAACGATACCCTATACCGCATTGGTGAAAGCCAAAGTCTGTTTTACTAAGTTGGAGTGTCTTCTTTCTTTCCACCGGTACCGCATAGCGAAAACTACGTGATACTAATAATGCAGAAGTTAAATGAAAGTTTTTTTTGCATAGAAAATGCTCAAAATGTAACGCAAGCATGTAACTTTACCTTGCGAATACTTGACGTACGATTTTACGAAAGAAACATTTTACTCTAACATAATGTGTCGTCTTAAGTCATGAACAATCGTGTAAATACTATGCAAAGCACTTGTCCACAAAAAATATATAATTCTATGTAAAAGTGGTTTATTTAGATTGCTGGCAATCAATAAGTCACGGATGGTTTGAAACCAAAGAAATTACAAGAGAACCGGATTCGGAGCTCATCAACTTAATTTACCACACCACTTGTTTCTTTTGTTTACTTTTTGGAATCGCATTTTATTTATTTAAACCAAATGTTTGGAATTTGAATTTCATCTCACGCAGTCCAGTTCACGCCTGTTATTAACCACGTGCTCGGCAGATTCTTCATGAAAGGGACTAAATATGGGATGAGTTAATGTAAGTTAATGTAAATACACTAGTTCAACGTGATACTATAAATATAAATATTAGTAGCCTGTACCCTAAACTTGCCCGAGTCTTTTTTTTATAAAGCTATTTCATAACAATAAAAACGTAATTCGATGATCAAGTAAACTAGAAAATTTACGAAAGGGTTTTTATCTCTTGTATTTCTCCTCCGTTTTTTTATAAAACTTTAATGATTTTTTTTGTTTTTATAAAGTAAAAGCAATCAGAAGAAGAGACTTTTACACATAACAATAATTAAAAATTTATTGAAAAGAGAAAAAGGTATAGGATAATACAAATGTGAGCATTATTTTGGACTGCTCTTATTTACAATGATAAACAGATTAACTCTGATTAAAACTCATAACTAATATTATGAAATTTATAATCAATGCTATCCAGATTAATTATTGCTGGACACGTAAATAAGTATTCTCTCATCTTGTCAAATCATCTTAGAAGTAATGATAAATACCATTGAATAAAAAAAAACAGCAGCTAAAAACGATGGAACCAATTTGAATCCTGCATCTGTTATTGATGAACTGTATGAATATGATGAAGCATATCGCAATTTGTTTATTAAAAATATGAGTTTTCTATTATTTGACCAACAACAATTGCAACAGACATTATTAACCGGCAGTATCGTTGAAGGTGTATTTATTTGTAAAAGCATGAAACCAAATGATTCAGTAAGTGGACCTTTTATCGAAGCAGATATAATGATTGTTTTTGAAAAAATACCAATCAACATGTATAGAAAAGTTGTTGTTGAAACTGAAAATGTCGGTTATTTTCGATTGCGAAAAAACTTCGGAAACATGAGGTTGGACATTAAAAAAACATTCCTAGATAGCTCGCTTTTGAAAACAGTGACAAAGATGGATAACAATATTAGCCATTGTTTCGGCTCACCGAGTTTATACTACAACTCACTTGATTTAGTAAACCATCCAAACCAACCCGCATTCGAAATGGATATGGTTTTTGCTATTGAGCTGATATGTTGGCCCGAAATAGTACACTCATGGTTTGAGCGTAAACGTCATATGCCTTCTACTGAAACAGTGAACGAAATCCACAATGCAAAATGACATTTTGTATTAAAATCCAGTTCAGTAAAGAGTATAACAGAAGACGAGTGGAGAATCTCATTTTCAAAAGCCGAGGAAATACTATCAAGGAAACGAAACGTTTTCCAACAAAAATGTTATTTGATAGCAAAGTCTTTGTATTATACAAATCTTAAAGGGCAAGTAGATGAAGAAAATGGACGTCACTTAGCTTCATATCATCTCAAAACAGCTATGTTTCATCTGCTAGAAGAAACAATGGATGTAGAATGGAAAGTATTGGAGGAAAGAAAATGCTATCGAACAGTCGTCATTCGATTATTTAAAAAAATAGAAAAAGCATTAGGTGTTGGGTATCTACCCTGTTATTTTGTGTACGAGATGAACTTATTAAACGGGTATTCGAAAAAGTTTCTAAAACAGATGGAAACCGAAGTTAAACAACTTTTTAAAAAACGGTTATACACTGACGAGGTGTTTTTGGAAGGAATTGATAGAATTTACGAACGATTGAAATCTTACCAATCGTTTACTACTATGCCGCAGTTGTCATTGATGAAAGATAATTTCAGCTCAGAACAATTGCTCCAAGGGCTAGACGAAGGAAAAACCGATGAATTAGCTACATTATTACTGACAGCAAATATGGAAACAGATAGTAAGGATGTGATGAGAAAAATTTTGGACGTCGTGATTACAGAGGACCTGTTTCAGCTCTCCAGAGCATTGGTAAAACCAGACCAACTTCAGAATATGGGCGCAACACTAGAAGAGTTTAAGCAAATTGTCATCAATAACTCTCAAGGAAAAGACGCACTTGATAATGGACAAGAAAGGCTATTAGGTTTTGTAAACTTTAGCTTAACCAGACCAGAGATGACCAATAAATAAGAAACAAAAAACATTGAACTTGATTGATCATATATAAAAGTATCTCATTGCATTTATATATGACATAAGAAACAAGATGTAGTTAAATAGTAGAACTACTCAAGTTGTTCGTGAAGCAAAAAATATTATATTTATATTCTTATAAAGAGTTACTACGGAGTTATATCAATGCCATAATTCAGTATTCGAATTCGGAATGCAGAATGTCGAATTCGAAATGCAGAATGTCGAGTTTTGAATTTGGAATGCAGAATGTTTAATTCGGAATGCAGCAAGTCGGTTTTGAATTCAGAGAGCGGAAAAGCGGTTTAGGAATTCGAAATGCAGAATTCAGAATGTCGACTTTAGCTACTTCACCAACTTAATCTACTTTATCTACTTTATCTACTTTATCTACTTTATCTACTTTATCTACTTTATCTACTTTATCTACTTTATCTACTTAATCTACTTAATCTACTTAATCTACTTAATCTACTTTATCATGGAATGGAAATACATTACATTACATTGGAATTACATTACATTACATTGGAATTACATTACATTATATTTTATACCGATAAAGACACAATTTATCATATTTGTTGTTTATTCTATCTATTTCACCATACGTTTAATTTATTTATTACATTTTTGAGTGGGCTTATAAATGGAAGGGATTATATACTGAGGGTGGGGGCTTATACATGAAAGGAAAGTTGTGTTACCAATTATGGTGGGCTTATATATGGGGGACTTATAGTCGGAGGTTTACGGTATTTTCGTTGACGTCGATCCAAGTTTCTAAAGTTTTTTGAAAGTACCATTGTACAAAACCTAAACTCTCACATGAATGATATTTACATTCTTTTTTAACCTGACGAAAGAATATAATGTTGTGATCAAAGTTTAGCTGTTTTTAGAAGAAGAATATGTTCGCCTAGCATTATGCAAGAGTACAACTTATCGTTACAAATTCAAATACCTACGTTTGTTATCAAAAGTATTTTAAATCTTCGTCAAAAAATAAGCCTAACCTGAAAATTTCATTACTTCTAAACAATCAGAACAAAAGTAGCAGTTTGCATTTTTGTATAGAAATTGAACGTAAAAAATTGAACGTTTTACCCCTCTAAATAGTATCCAGGCTCTTTTTACCTCCCTAAATACAGTTTTATATATTCCTATAACTTTTTTTGCTGTCTTCAAGAAATAATGAAAATTTGTATATAAGCTTATTTTTTAGTAATGTCTTTATCGGTATAAAATATAATGTAATGTAATTCTAATGTAATGTAATGTATTTCCATTCCATGATAAAGTAGATAAAGTAGATAAAGTAGATAAAGTAGATAAAGTAGATAAAGTAGATAAAGTAGATAAAGTAGATCAAGTAGATAAAGTAGATAAAGTAGATAAAGTAGATAAAGTAGATAAAGTAGATAAAGTAGATAAAGTA
>JAYJMI010695949.1:0-14372 GCA_036873855.1 Sarsia tubulosa
TACTATACTGCTCATTTTCTGCATGATATTACTATTTAATTGAAAAAATCAGTTGCTGGGGATCCAATGTCTATATATCACTTTTTTTGGACCCCATTAGTTTGTGCAGGTGTATTCTTCATCTAAATCCAATAATTAACTTCAATTCTCATTTAAAAAAATAATAGGGGGTCCACTAGTAATTGATTCCTTGTTGTTTAGTGCTGTTAAGAGTCATCTAAAAGTAAAATATCTTTGTTGTCTATTGTTACAATTCATCTATAATATAAGTGTTCAGTGCTGAAATATGAGGCTTTTTAGCAGTCAGCCAACATAAGTGTTTAGAACATTGTTTAACCCTTTGTGGACCATGCCCTGATTTGTCCGGGAAAGCGCAACGATATTGAGACACCATGTCTGGTCCGGGAATAAGACGTCCTTTATTAAAAGCTTTATTGCTCATTCGGTTTTGGTTTAAATTGTACTGAAACAACTGAAACGATTATGTGATAGATTTTTCTTTACATGAAAATCAGCTGCCTTTATATTGAATCAACCAAAACAAACCCATTTTTCGAGACGATAGAAACACAATGTCTGAGGTATCTTTTTTATTTTAATAAATAAATACCCATGCAATACCTGATCGAAACTAAATCTAGATACTTACTAAACAAAAAGTTTAGTTGTTATAGAAACTATTTAAATACTATTACAAACTATTTAGTTAGTACACAAATAAATACATTATTTCATTGATTTTAAAGATGAAATTAATTTTTTTCACAGAATAAGAAACACGTTTAAAATTACGAAAAAATTTCTACATCGCTAAGAACCACACTTCTTTTGTTTTTTCATGGAAACTTTAAACAAATATCAATATTTAGCACAAGACAAAATATGTGATTTTTACCAAAAATGGCTGGTTTTAGGCTATTGATTTAGAAAAAAATAGGTGGTCCTCTAAGGGTTAAGTGAAAAGGCAATGTTTTTATCTAGAAAACAAATAAAGCAGTTGTCCTCTTAAGAAATCAGTTGTCCTGTACTGTCAGACGACCAATATGTTTCAACCCTGGTGTTGTTTCGATTCATCAAAAAGTGTTGTTTAGTGTTGTTACGATTCATCAAAAAGTGTTGTTTAATGTTGTTACAATTCATCTAAAATACCTTGTTTTTTGATAGTTTTGTTGTTGTTTAGTGTTGTTACAATTCATCTAAAATATCTTGTTTCTTGTTTAGTGTTGTAACAGTTCATCTAAAATATCTTGGTTTTTGTTTAGTGTTGTAACGATTCATCTAAAATATCTTTGTTTTTGATAGTTTTGTTTTTGTTTAGTGTTGTTACGGTTCATCTAAAATATATTTGTTTTTGATAGTTTTGTTGTTGTTTAGTGTTGTAACGATTTATCTAAAATATCTTGGTTTTTGATAGTTTTGTTGTTGTTTAGTGTTGTAACAATTCATCAAGAAGAAGATGCAGATGAAGAAGAACCTCCACCTGTTCCACCAAGAGGTGCAAGTATGACCTCCTATCCAACAAATGAAAACAAAAATAATAATAATATAAAAGGTATGAATCTTTTTTAATAGAATTGGAGTAAAATTGCCAAATTTTACCCCCAAAATATGTTTCATAAAGTCATTTACACCATTACATTAGTTGTCCCTTTCATATTACTTCATAATACAGCATCTCAATTCTAAAAACTAAGTTTTGTCTAATATTCAAATATGTGTATGATGTATTTTTTAACTTTTTTAGTAAAGTTTTCAGTACAGAAGAGTAAGAACCATCTTTACTTATATATATTTATATTCTTTTAGTTCCTGTACCCACAGTGAGGGTTGCAATTGATAATAATGATAGAGTAAGTTACTATGACAACTGCCCATCATCTGATAGCGAAGATAGTGAGGAATATCACAATACTCCAAGTGAGGACGAGGAAGAAAGGGAAGAAAGCAATCACGTTGTTACAGGTATCATAACTAAAGTTTTTTCATTCTCTTAAAATACTAGATGCAATTGGAGCTCACAAAAGTTGTCAGAAATTTTGAGTGTCTAGTAAATCAAATTCTTTGTATACTTTGATAACATAATAAAGTGTCCAAAGATGAATAATCACTGTAATTTAAGAACTTCTTCAATATGAATCAGACATTTGGTTCATTTCTAAAAATCTGTTAAAATTTATTGTTTAAACCTTAATAATTAAAGCTGTCATAAATATGGACTGTTAACCACAAAAGTTTTAAATATTAAATCTTAAAAAATATTTTATGTTTCTTGTTCATTTTTATTTAAATATTAAAGATGTGAAAATTTTTCAGTTACTCCTCTACTTGTAAACGTTAAACTTAAAATTGTAACATAAAATAACTTTAAACTCTTTTATCTCAACTTTCAGCAGCAGTATTAAAAGCTAAATATAAATTCTTAGAACAACTTAAAGCTCCGTTTAGACGGTATGTAAAAACTGGTAATTCCATATCTAATAAAAGACACTCTTTACACGGCTCACAAGTTACCATGCCTCTAGAAATAGATGATGGGGTAATCTTGAAGCCAGTGTTAAAATATAAAAGTAAATATGATGATGATATAAAAGAGATTGATGAAGGATCATCGGAGGAATATTATGATGAAGAGGAGCTAGCGATGATTGAGAACGGCGAGTACATAGACGAATATGAAATTGACTACAGTGATTTAAGTGATTATGATGATGAAGAAGCTCCTCCTCAATCTGAAACAGATGACAAAGGTAATCTTAAGTCTCAACGGTAGTTGGTATTTAGGTTGTTGAATTTAGTTGATTTTTCCCCATTTTACTTTCAAGTGATTTAGGAGGTTAAATTACAGTGGTAAATTTTCTGATTGTCAGGTTATGGCTGGTGCTCAATTCAAATCCTGGATCAGGGTAGTATTATGTTAATCACCTAGGTAACACATAGTTAATAGCAGTCAATAGTAATTTAAAATTTTATCTGCTTTGAGTCTAATATTTAGATTAGTTTAGTTGGAAGGTTTTCTTTATTGTCATTTTTTGCTTCTCTAATGTAACTAAAATAAATATCTATAATAAATATTCAAAGAAATCCCCAGTTTTCTCAAAAAATAATTATAGAATTCAGCTAACCCTCAAATATATTTATTTAAAACCTGATTTTTATTTCCAACTTCTAATAAAATTATTATACTAAAAAGTTTTCTTTATTAAGATTAAAATGCTTGTAAGGGAGCTTCTTTATTTTCTTTACAAATAAGTTCTATATTTTTTTCAATAGAATAAAAACATTTTTCTTGGATAGAAACAAAACCTCAAAGAAGACAGAATGTTGTTTTGACAGAAAGAACTCACTTTAGCACATCTTAGGGTTTTCAACACATTTTAACTTATATTAGTATAGTTTATTTTTTGATTATTTTGAGTTGTATTTTGTTGATTATTGTTATCTTAATTTTATGTTGTTGTACACTTTCTTATTTCGCTTTTCACAAACAGGTTTTATTGCTTTCACTACACACTGATCTCTTTCCTTGGATAGCAATTCATTATTTTGTTCATACTAATATATTGGTTATTGGTAGCAGTTTCTTGTTATATTCTTCACTTATTGATCAAGCTATCAATAATTTTGTTATGTATTCATTTACTCTACAAATTTGATGGTTTCTGTAGAAGAACTCTTTTTCAACATCATAATTCAAAACAATTGTTTCTTTAGTTGGATTTAATGAGGTATAAAGCATATTTCTTCCACCGATCAGTGTAACAAAACCACAAATAGCTTTTCAATACCAAATCAGATTTACTCTTATTTGTATTTTATCAATTTGAGACAATACTCACTCATTTCAAATGCTGGGTAATTAAAAATATTTTAGTGCAGCACCTTTTTTTAATGCAGTTCCTGGATACTTACCTGCAAATAAACCGCAGAAAACAAAGATGTATGCTATACATTCATATGATTTGCTTTCGGACTTATTTGAATTTATAAATGATTGTTGATTGGAAAGTTCTAGTTACAATATGGTCCATATTTCCTTTTTCATTATTTCCTCCTATTATTATTTTGCTTTTTCCTTTTATTTTCCCAATTGAAATTTCATTCTTTTATCTTTGTGGTTAAATTTCTATTTAATTCTTAAATGATATTGAATTTTTTTTAGTAGAGAGTTATAATCAAGTGCAATAAGGGATGTTTGATATATGTAAAGTAAATATTATCAACCAGCTCACTGGAGGGTGAGCAACGATAACAGAGAAGCTTTAACATTATTTTTTTTGCTGTTTATCTAAATAAAACAGGGTTATGAAAGTTTTTTAAATTGATCATCACTTGTTCTTTAATTTTGTTAAATAATTGTCACTAATTATATTCTCTTATTACCTTTCATATTTCTTTCTTTCTTCTTAAATCTTATATCTTGGTCTTATCATTTATTTTGTTATCACTGTTTAAGGTTGTACTTGTATGTTATTTTTTGCTGACATCTGCTATTTAATATCTTGTACTGGAATTCTAGAATGTTCTTAATACTGTCTTTAGAATTGGTAGAGACTTTGATATTGTTAGTAGTGGAGCTCTGTTGTTATAACTTGAATGAGTGTTATTATTACCATTGGCAGAGAGTGCTTGCTCCTTGTTTCATCATATGTATCGTTTATAGTAATTATGTAATTATAGTTAATATTTTATCTAGTAGATATAAATAAAAAGTATAATAATTTATAATAATATAAAATATTAAAATAAATGAATTACACACTTTCAAAAGGATTAGTGTTTGAAACACTTAGGACAATACAGTCCAACTTTGAAGGTATGCACAGTAAAATATATAAATATAAATCATTAACACTAGTTTATAAACATTATAATGCTTTCAATCAAAACCTTAAGCTAGTCCTTATATTTGAAAGAAACAGCTAATGTTTTTCAATGTTAACTTTTATGACATATAAACGTTAAACTCAAGTTGTATTCAAAATGTTGAAATGTTTCAGTTACTTTTCATTACAAATATATTTTTTTTAAGATAAGCTGAGATGAGTAAGTACTTTGTTTTGATAGAATTTAGCTTTATTTCTCCATATTTGCATCTGGCATTTTAAAAGCTACACATTGATAAACAAATATTTCTTCGTATGTTTTTTTGCAGTGCATTTTATCTTCCTTGGTAAAATTTCGAACTCAGAATTTATGCCGTTTACTGATCAAAGAATTTCAAATGTTATTGTTTTAGGTCTTGCGTCAAAGGTTAAGCGTACTGATAGCTTAGCATTGAAGTTAAGGTCTCGTCCCAGTCGTACTGAACTAGAAGGGAAAAATATTATACCAAGTAAGCTTTACACTTTAAACATTCAAAATGTGAATGTTAATCGCAAATGCTGTATTTCCTGAAATTAGCTTGAATTATTATCCTGCTTTGAATTCTCTTTATCCCCATCTTTGTTATCTTCCCTGTTATGCATCTCAACCCCTCCTACATTTAAGAAAAAAAGTCCTATGCTTTGTAAAAAAGGTTATAAAACATCTACCTTGTTTAACCCTTTCAGCATTTTGTTTTATGGACGATAGGGTAGGGTAATGAGCTGACTTAAGGCAAAACAAGGTTATGCATAGGATAGTAATATCTATGCATTATAGTTTCTGAAAAATGTAAAAGATGGTGTATAATGATAAGCCCCTCATTAGAAATTTATTAGACTTACAAAAGTATACCAACTTATACTTCAGAGCCATAATCAAATTATCTTAATATTATATATTCAAAATGAGTGTATTATTATAACACTTTTGACCAATTTTGTGAATTAATCTAAACAGATTTTAATAGCTAAAAATATGTTATATTCAGCTCATGCTGAGTTAAACCATCCTCCCCCACCTCTCTTTAAATTGTATATATCCTCCCTCTGTTAATTCCAGGAAATACAGAAGTAACAATTTCTGCCATTAGAAAAAGTAAGAACACTCAGAAAAAGAAACAAAAGTTCTTCAGTACACTATTAAGAAGAGTTTGTAATTTATTTATTTTATTTTAGTGATTGCATATAGGCTAGTTTATTATTATTTTGTAGCACTTTTTTACACATGCACAATTTATGTTGTTTCAACAACTTAGTATGTTTACTTGCACTTAAGTTTCATCTTAGGTGGAAACCAATAATACATTTGCTTCTAGATGGTTTCTAAATGAAACATAAATGATAACAAGTCATTAAAAACGATTATAAAACTATTTACAATAAGAAGCCAATAGAATCTTTTGTAGAATCAGGCATGGTCGTGATCTCATTTTTGGCTCTTTGACAAACTCCTCAAATTCACCATAACAATAGTCAAAACACTGTTTAGGAGCGAGGGGACAGCAATTCATAGTATTTTTTCTTATGGAAAAACCTGACGAATACTAGAGCAGGTCTTGTAATTAATAGTTTCTGCTAGCTCAATCTATTGCTCTGGCAATTAAATCTTCCTGTATAATTTCCCTGCCGGGAGATTAAAAAATTCTCCTGGCAGCGCGCTGGCAAGAACGCACTCACAGCTGAGTTAACACCCATGACATTATGTTCTTTGAGATACTCAGTTAATTATATTTATTTTGACTTTTCTAGCAAGATCAGATGATGAGAAGTTTCAAATGAGAAATAACATTGGATCTAGTCTTGTTAGGTATGTAAACTTTATTGTTTCTTAGTAAAACTGGGAGGTCCTAGTGTTTTCCATCTTGCTATCTGTCAATCTGTCTGCCTGCTTTTTTGCATGGTCATAGAATAAGATTTTTAGCAAAAATTCTTATTTTCCCGGAATTGGGGTCAAAAGGTCAAAATTTGCCCAAAAATCATTATTTTTCAAGATTTCTCCAGGTCCCTTCATTAAGTATTTTTATTTTTTGCACAAAACTAGAGACAAATGAAAGCTTTAAACTGGCACAAGTGTCATCATTCTGAAAATTCTTGTTTAAGGTCAGCAATTTGAGGTCAAAAAGTTGTGTGGAATTGATATTTTGCGTGGTTTCTCATTCTACTGTACAGAGTTCCAATTTACTTGAAATTTTGTATAATGATAGATTTTTAGAAAAGCAGAATATTTGATCCTATAGTTTCCTTCTTAACTCTGCTCATTTGATACAATGTTCCTATAAAGATGTAATTTTTGTGCTTTTATCAACGAAAAGCTGATGATTCGCTTTAGGTATACATTTGCATTATTTATAATACTGCTCATTTTCTGCATGATAGTGCCATTTGATTAAAATTATCAGTTGCTTGGGATCCAATCCTGCTCATGTGCTGCATTGTAACGCTTTCACAAAATCCACCCATTAGTTTTGTAATATTAATACCTTTGTTTCAAAAATGACTAACTTTATTCAAATAACATTTTATCTTTTTATTAACTGATCAAGTTTGGACATGACCATTAGTGAAATACTGACATTTCAAAATTTGACTTGTCGTCTGCATGATATCTAGCATAGCCATGTGCAGAGCCATTTAGGAGCCGGTATACCGGTTTGGGTGCCCAAATTACTAAGCCCAATCTCAAGAAAATAACAAATTTACTTCAAATTTTTGCTTAAATAAGACAATAGTTATTGTTCTAGCTCATAGTTTTTGATTTTTCTTCATCTAAAAGTATTCCTTCTTGGTTTATATGTCTTGGTCACAATAGGGTATTGTTTTATCTCTAAGTGGTATGACGGTATGTTGTATTTACGTCATGGTATGATACAGTTCCAAGTCACTATTTGCTTATAATTTTTTGATGTATTTTGAAAAAGAGAAAGAGTATTCTTTCAAAACAGCGAAGTCTGTTGTACTAGTTTCTTAAGTTTAGTTAGGGTGTGTCATTGAAAGTTTGATTTGATTTGTTTTCTTTAGACGGTTAAGTCAGCGTCCATCTAAAGATGAACTTGAACAGAGAAATATTCTTAAATGTAAGTATATATTTTCGTGATTATTCTATTACTTTGCTACTTTTTATTTGTGAATTTAATGTATCATGCCATCAAGTGTAACTATTTATACTTTCAAAAAGTAACTAATGTAGCATTGCATTCAGAAAGGAATACTCCAGGAGTACTACTACACTGTGCATACTGTGGTGTTTTGGACTTAAATCTTTTCAGTAGTATAATGAAGTGAGATAGATATTGATCTTGAAAGAATATTTATTATTGAAGTAATACAGTAACAAGCAAGCGATATAAAATTTGAATGGAAGATAGAAGTTGAAAGTGGCCAAGAATATTTATAAATTAGTACATACTTTCATATTTGTATTAACCATGACATATTTCACACAGCAGAAGTTTTTGACATACTCGTATATATGCAATAAAAAGGAATAATGATAAAGTGTAATGAAACAATTGATGTATTTATAAACTAATGATACTTTTTAGAAAATTATGATTTATAGTGGTTATAAATTGCGAAAGCTTTTTATAAGAAGTACTGCATGACTACTGACAAACTCATACTCAAAAATTATAAAACTAGAACTCGTCGAAAGGGTAATCTAAATTCTACTTTGTCTGTCTGTACTTTCTTTCATATCTGTATATATCCATAATTTACTTGTGTATGTCTTGTTTATGTTATCTTATATTTTCTTATTTCTCTTCTCTTGCCAGATGTTAACACTAAAGTACAGAGTCTTAATTTTATCGAAAATTCTTAATGCACTAAAAATTAGGTGAAAATGTGAGGGTTTGAAAAAAGTGAAAAGCTTAAACTTTTACCATAACTTATTACTTATTACATATACCATGATTTATTCTCATATTCATAGTGTTCATTCATTTATCCGGGATTTTTTTGTCAAATCAGGTAGAATACCAGGCAGGAGTCTGGTGTAACCAGAAAGACCTATAGTTTCACTCTTGTCTGTCTGTTTACCGCTGTACACTTTTTGCAGTAACAGTTTCATTATTAGACTCCCAAGTTTGACAAGGGAGTCCTGTAAATTTAGTCTTGTTCGTTCATGTGCCTGTTTTCTCGGAATTGGCTCATAATGTTAGGTATCCATAATGGCTAAAAATTGGTTTGCAGAATCGTTTTTTGGAAAAGCAAGGCAAATTTTAAAGTGGGATAGATATTTTAGTTTTTTACATGGAGTTAGAACGTAATTGGAAGTAAAAAAATACATTATTCTGAATAACAGAAAATTCTTGTTTTGTGAAAGGAAGTCAAATTTTGGCCAAAAAGAGACATTTGCCTCGTATCTCAAAATTTGTTCAGTAGATGTTTTAGTAACTTCTTAAAAAAAATTACCGGGATTCCATTCTCTTGTAAATACATGTAAACTAAGTAGTTCTATGGTCATAATAAGACCTCAAAATTATGAAGTTCTTTGATTCTATAAATCATTGTCTTAAAATAGTCACTCAAACAAGCATATTGACTAACAAGTTTTGTATTTTTAAAGTAGATTTCGAACTTCTACTATTTATAACTATTTATAACTCTGTATGTGATCTCAGTGACCACTTTCTAATTCTTCGCACTAATTCAATTTTTTAATTGCTAGAATGAGAAGATCTGCTTTTCTATGCAAATTTTGCTTTTATGCCATTATTGACTATAAAATTATCTTTTTTGGTTGTACCATGTAGATAGTCTACCTAGATAGTCTTTATTATTAACATTAGAAAAGATAGAAAGTTTCATCTCACACTTTGCTTACAAATCTCTCTTATGAATAATCTGAAAATTGATTTCAAGAAGATTTTTAGCGGAAGCGGCTCATATGAATGGCTCATTCATACATTTTTTTATTATTAAATTTTATATGGAACCGCAACGCTGATGATTATTCTGTTTCTTCCATCTAGTTGAATGTCGTATTCACATAGCTATTGTTGATTGGCTACATTATAGTAGCTTTTACTATGTCACAAGGTATTCTATCATCAAATATTCACATCTTATTCAACTACTACACTCTATATATATTTATAAAGTTTCCACTTGAATGAAATCAATCGATTTAGATCATTTTATTTATCAATTTTATTTTAATAAATTTGAAATCATACATTATGAAATATTTCATACTTTATCGGACTTGAACCCTCGTACATTTTCATTAGAAGTGAGACTTTTTTATGGAAATGACTAATGACATTTTGAAAGAAAAATAAACTACCTCTAAGGCTAACTTTGACTTAGTGCGAAACCATCCAAACCTAAAAACGAAAAAAATAAAAAAAACACAAAACATAATAATGCTCAATATGAAACAATGTAGTTTTAAATTTTACTAGTTAGTTGCTAAGTTTCTTGCAGATCTTTATTCGTTTTCATGGTTTTATATATGAGTCTAGACAGTCATGAATGTATATTTTTGACAACATTTCTTGTTGCAATAGGAATAAGGTTAAATATTCATTAAGAACTTGAATATGCCTATGGCATACGATGCCGATGACCCTTTGAAAATTCTAGGTTTTTATTGTCCTTCAATATACTACTTTGCAAAGCAAAGCTACAAAAAGTTCGAAGAGTATTATAAGGAACCCAAAAACCTTTAAGGAATAAAGGAGATTTGCTTTTAATTCTTTATAAAATCGGTACGATATTTGATTTTAAGTAGTAAAACTTTTATGATTTATTTTCCCGCCTTTTATAATCTTAGTTTTTCTTTTATAAATATAAAAAGATGTTCGTGCTAAAGGGATTTTGTAATTCTTTGAGAAAAATACGAAGTAAATAATCCATTTTTCAACCAGATTTAAATTTTGCAAATATCCTGCTTTCATGCTAATGCTTTATGCATTTCAATATGCATTATCAGGGCAAAACAAGTTTTAGGATTCAGCCCTAACAATCTTTGGTTTGTGTTGATCGTTTTGCTAGGTCATCTTCTTGCTATCGTTTTTTTGAAAGCATTGCGTGTTAATCTACTTCTTGAGGTTACTTTTATCATTATTTTTTCCTTTACTAGTTGTGAAGTATATCCATGTTGTTGTGTTACTATGGCTTGTTGCCATAGAAATAGCTTAAAGATATATTTTCAAGATTTGTTCAATTTTAATTTTTAATTTTTTCCGTACAGTTCGAATTTATTTCGTAAATTTTTAACGCGATAAAATAAAGTAAAAGCGAGATGAATTTTTTTTTCTTTGTTTGTCGGTTGGTGGACATTTCGTCTTTTCGTTATACTCGTGTACTACAGCCCTTACAATTGGATGTGACTTGTTAAAGTAGCGAAACTTGTATTGTAACGTCGAAACGTTTTTCTTTTAGTTATTTTTATAAAAAAAATTTTTTGTTAAACACACTCCAGTTAAAGACAAATGAATTCATTTCAACATTTCCTTTGAAAGTTAACTTTTAGATAAGAGTTAGTAATGGCTATTGTTATTTTTATGAGTAACAAGTAATTTGATCATATTTCTATCTATTTTCTTCTCGATATTAATTATGCAGAAAGTTTCGATACTTTTTCATTAAGCCACCATCTTTCGGTTAAAATGAATAGTAAACAATATCGTTGTCATAGCACCACATTCTCTATTCCTTTTCGATTTCATCAATTATTCAATTTAATAATTTTCTTTATATTTGAATGAAGATCTGATTTGAACTTTATCCATTTTTACGTTGATGAATGAGGTTGTACTAACTTCATATTATATTAAAGCAGAAAGATAGAAATTTATAAATTTTCATTTTCGTAGTTCGACTTTCTTACTTAGTTGTTTGGAAGGTGTTATTGTTATGTTAAAAGTTATTCAGGTTTTATCTTTATGCTTAAAAACTCCATCTTTTTAATTTGTTAGAGTAAGTTAAACAAACAAGCGAACGCTTTATACTGAAGACCATCGAGGCGGATGAAATGGCATTTAGTAATTTGATTGCAACGAACGTTAGCTTAAAGTTAAATAATATGCAGGCATTTTGTAGTGTTGGATTTAGTTCTTTCGTTATGTTCAACATATCAAAGCCTTGTTTTGTATTTTGTATAAAATAAGATCTTAGCTTAATCGTTTTACTAAAAGCCTTAAAGAGGTCGACTTAAGTTTATTTTCTCTACTTAAATTAGCGCAATTTAAGTGAAAGTTGTATGTTATATTTAGAATAAAGTAAAAATAGACTTGACTAGAGTTATACTGACTTAATTTGACTAATAAAAGTTTGACCAAGTTCGACTGACGACATATATATAATAGAAGAAATGAGGGAAGTTCATATATCGACCAAGTGTAACCAACGAAATGATACATTACGTTTTTATAATGCATTAGCACTTAAAGCATGTTATGCTCTATTCTCCTCCATGTTTCCAGGTAGGTTATAAAACTTTAGTGGATTTAAGTTCTTAAGTGAAGGGTCTATTTTTAAGTGGAGGGTCTATTTTTAAGTGGAGGGTCTATTTTTAAGTGGAGGGTATATTTTTAAGTGGAAGGTCTATTTTAAGTGAAGGGTCTATTCTTAAGTGAAGGGTATATTTTTAAGTGAAGGTATATTTTTGTCATATATTCAGTTATTAATTTGTTTGCAAAGTTATTGATTTTGTTTGTTTACAACTCATCGCTATAATGATATTCAGTTAAAACAGTGGGACTATTCAGTTAAAATAGTGGGACTATTCAGAAAACGCTGGGAGAGTTATCAGCTTGAGTTATACATAACTAGTGCGATTCGTTTTGTTGGTGACATTTTTGTCATATGTATATTTTTCATATAATATATCTCCTAAAATATCGTTCATTAGTTAAAAAGAGTATTAATAAAACCATTGTTTTTAAAACTCTAAAATAGAAGTTACATAAAATTGGCTTATACTCAGGGTAGAGGTTCATCATTTTGTCACTAGCCCCTTTAAAGCAATCTTTGAAAAGATTTACCATGAAGTTATAGGAAGGAGATATTTCACAGTTAAAACTTTGAAACTTTCTTTCTTATCATTAAAATCAAGCATGTATATTTCGCTGAACTCTGCAAGCAGATTTTTGATATTTACTTTCAGTAATTGCTTTCAGCTAGCAATTATGTCTACATCATCGTCATTTTGTTTTATAATAACGTCATAATTATTATATATATTAATGTATGACATCTTTAGATATAATGACCGCAATTATTAATTCTGACCAAAACATAAATTCCGCTTCAAATTGGCAAACATAAGCATTTCTTTAAAACATAATTTCAAGTTTTAATCGATATAATTGTTCTGACATTTTCCAAATAAAGATTTATTTTTAAGCTTAATCCAGTGAATTCGAAATGTAAACTGTGTATTGATATAGGAATACTTTTTAAGGAGTCCTTAAAATATAGCAGTAATTCTTTGCAACGGTTATAACTGAAATCCATAGCGTAACGTTGCTATTACTTTTTAATCTTTTTAATATTGATCATATATTTTTTTAACGAATGATATAACGATGTTATATCTAAGTTACAGTTTTATAAATAATTGTCCCGTATTCACCTGTTTCATGAATATTCATCCGGTATCCGAAACCGTTAAAAAAATCATAAATTCTGTTATTCTGACATGAAGCTATTCAAATAAGAAACTCTAATAATGAATAAATAAGAAGTAAAAACCTGACTAAAATCTAATCCATCTTTTAAAAACTACTTATTATACAATATCTGGCTATTAACTTTATAAGTTCATGTAGATGAGTTGATCCGATAAAGAATGTTTGCAAAATTAGTTTTTATATGCAACGCCAAATTTTATAACCAGATACGAGAGATCATTTGACATAAGCTTATGAAACTAACAAAGTATACAAGCATTTTTTTAAAGAAACTAGGTCAAGCTCACAGTAGTACGTTTAAAATGTACATGCTAATTTTCATGTTTTTGATGGTCCAAGTAGTAGTATCCTATGGTTGTTCTTACTATACCATATTACTTATGAATTATGTTATCAGTCAGTCACAAATCTACAGTAAAAGCCCCCTTTAAAAAACAGTTTTTTAAAAACTGTGCAAAATGACTCATTTCGGGAAATTCAGTATTCAAGACAAAAAAATGTTGCTTTGTTCAATTTCTAAATAGTTTCCACTTGTTTTCCTATGTTATTCCATTATTATTTCAGAATATTCAAAATGAGATCAAACGTTTTTATTATTTTCCAGCTCGCACGGAGGAAGAAGCACACGAACAATTTAACGAGGCTCGAAGACAATTGTCTAGAAAGGTATGTGCTTTATAAAGATAATTTGTGTTACTCATTCAAGCTCCTTTTTGCTAGCGTTATCAATATGTTTTATTGGATCCCCGGCTTTTGCCGAAGGGATCCTATAAATTCAGGTCCGTCCGTCCGTACGTATGTACGTAACACAGTTTCCCAAGAAACCGTTCATCAGTTTTTTCTGATATTTTGCATTAAGTTAGTGGGTCAT
>JAYJMI010696171.1:252-14368 GCA_036873855.1 Sarsia tubulosa
GATTTCAAGAATCAAAAAGATTTCAAGAATCAAAAAGATTTCAAGAATCAAAAAGATTTCAAGAATCAAAAAGATTTCAAGAATCAAAAAGATTTGAAGAATCAAGAAGATTTAAAGAATCCAGAAGATTTCAGAAATCAAGAAGATTTAAAGAATCAAAACGATTTCAAAAATCCAAAAGATTATTTAAAAAATCAATAAGATATCAAGAATCAAAAATTCAAGAATCAAGAAGATTACAAAAATCAAAAAGACTTCAAGAATCAACAAGATTTAAAGAATCCAGAAGATATTAAGAATTAAGAAAATTTTAAGAATTGAGGAGATATCAAAAGAATCTAGAAGATTTAAAGAATCCAGAAAATATCAAGAATCAAAAGATTTTCAATAAAAAAGATGAAGAAAAAGGAAACATATATACTAAAGATTTATTGAGTGAGTGGATTCTTCGCCAGTTCTTGTTTCCAACTAAACTATGATATTAAAAACGGTTGATTAGATTTTGTGTTTGTGTGTGACAATAATATATGACAAATTGTGCATAAATATCAAATTTAATATTACACTGACACCAGATCTCTACTTTTGGGAAGGTAAACATATTCACTCATAAAGTGATGACACTCACTCAGTAAACTTTGAGGTGAATGATACTAATTGCATAGTAGAAATGACCAGGCCTGTGTAAAATATACTTGCCTACCTGGTCTAGCTCTTGACTTAGCAAACGCCAACGGTTTAGGAGTTAACAGCAAACAAAGTATTTCTTCAAAATAGGTGTTACTTTTTCAAAGGAAGCCCATAGGAGGATTAGTAACTGTTTCAGAACACATGATTTTTCAAAGGAAGCAAAAAAATAAAATGATGAGCAATTCTATTTCACAGGTAGCAGAAATTCGTCTACAACAGAACAGTTATAGTTTCAAAGGCGGTACTTTATTAAACGGTTGTCTACAAAATAGGTATTCTAAGACTATAACTAATTCAATGGAGCAGTTTATTTAGCTCTAAGAACATCTAGTATTTCAAAGGAAGCAAAAGCTGGTCTAGAACACAACTTTTATTAGGAACCTTGTAGAAGAACACCTAGTATTTCAAAGGGGGCTGGTTTCAGAAACACCCTAGAACACATAAGTTTTCAAAGGAAACCACCTATTTCTTAGAACACCTCTGTTGGCTGCTTTCGTAGATATAAAACATAGAATTTGAAATAATAGTTTGTAAAATGATTCAACCTCGATAGCACAAATTGTTAGCACTCAAAAATCAGGATGTGGAGTATAGTAAACATTAAACCAGGTCAAAATCTCAAGACCAGTTGGGTTTTTTTTGTTATGCATTGGAAAAAAAGTTAATGAATATACTCATATACACCTTATTGTTTTACGAAAGTAATCATGATGAAACTTCGCGCAAATGAAGGTACAGTTTGATAAAAAATCAACTACCTAGTGGACTCAAGGCGTGATATAAACGTTTATTGTACGCCCAAAATGGGTACAGTACGCTTTTTGAAATAACAATATACATCTAAACATCGTCTAGTGTTCACTGGGTACTAAATACTATTGAGGGCAATATTAAACAACTACAACGCTGTATGAATGAATAAAATTATAAGTAAGTAAGCAAGTTTGATATTTTACTTGGTTGACCAACGAACAGTATTAGACTGTATTTCCAGAAGGGATCAAGGCCGGTGTTACCTACTAGGAAGGGCCCAATTTGTGCCACTAAGTTCAGTTTAAGTTTGAACTAGCTTTACAGACAACTTACACCGACTGCGGTTCTGAGGATACCAGAGCAGACTCGAACTCACTCAGTTCCGCATTTCAGCCTCTAAGTTGCTAGATTACAGATGCATGCCACTACACCCGACATAAAAGTATATATTATAAAGTATATATGTGTATAAACAACAAAAAAACCAACAAAAACACAATACTCCTTTTTTTCTGTATTTTAAAACAAATCACACACAGCTATAAGAAATACAAAAACAGGAGACAAATACCCTCAATTGTCATATTGTTTAGCCCTTCAGCAAATGCTGACATAAAGCTTACCTTGAAAATACATGGATGGTTTGAAATAGCACAAAACGCTGACCTTTAAAAGTCAGAATTTCGAGGAATGCATAAGTACACTTTCGATAGAACTTCTATAAATTCACCAAGAGAGATTATGAGTAAGTATTAGTAATAGATATATCCCTGTAAATTATATTATCCTATTTATTCATGTAAAAACGTCATCTTCCAATTTAGTTTCTCTTACATAATGAAATTCTTTTCTGTTTTTTTATTGATAAAATGGTCTGAAAGTACCCGCCATTTTTAAATAGATCTTTTGACAATTAAATAATGGATAGCTGGAACAATGACATGATTGCATTTCCTGCTTTAGTATCTGGTCAAAAATTCTGCTTTTTTTACTTTATATTTTCTAACTTTATGATCACTAACTTTTGTTTCTAATAACTGTAGCTACACACAACATAATTATATTGTAACAACTTGCTAGATTTTACTTTGAAGAACATATTTTGTTTGTTTTCTTAGAAGAATAATGCTTGTGTCAGTCTTAACACAACCTAAAAAGAATTTCTGGGAAAAAAAATCCTAGCTCGAAGTTAGCAGCTAAGTTTAGTAGAATAAACACTATTTAAAAGTTCCTTGAAAAAACTCTTTGACTTAAAAAAAAATTGAACAAAACTCAAGATAGATTCTTCGGCGAGATACCTTCAAAATTAAAAGTTCCTTGAAAAAACTCTTGGACTTAAAAAAGCTAAAAAAAGCTAACTTTAAACTAGATAAAAATATATATTTTGCTTAAATGCAATTACAATGGTGGTACCATTGCAATTTTCTTTTACGTCAAAATAGCCCATTTGATCTTAGATCTCTGCCAAAGTTCTAGCCAACCTAATAGTTCTGTAATAGTTTGATAAATAGTCAGAAAAAAGCATATCTGCCATTAAAGTTTGCCATTCCAGCGGCATTTAACCGAGAACAGCGTGTTCATTTTGCTTCAAGAGTGCAGCTAGCAACAATTATTCTACCTGATGAGCCAATTCGTGACTGACTATTAAATTGACTCGATGCTGGTTGGAGACTGCAGATTCGTCTGGATTATATAGTAATGCGTCTAATCTATACGTTACTAGTCCCCAGTTCTCCATGGCACCAGCCGCAAAGTCAGGAATCGCAATCATATCTGTGCGATAAGAAAAATTGGGTCTATGTTTTTTTAGATAAAGTAGAATATAAAAAAAAAAATTCTAAAATTTTGACTTGAAAGCAATATTTTATGCAGCATATAAACATAAATTAGCAAATGATTATTTCTATAAAAAAGACAAACATGTGCAAATGAACACAACACGGAGAAAACTATTTCATACAGTATGATTTAAATACACTATATAATTTGGCTAAACTGGACAGCTCAATACATAAAAAATATTAATTAAAAACTTAAATATATTATATATTATATATCATATCTGCATTCCCCCTTCCCTTCGTGCAGAAATCTGGTGAAGTTGGATTCGAGCCTCCGGTTGTGACTTGCGCTGCATTAGCTTGTAATAACATAAGTCATTCAAGTTAGTGTAAGCCGGGTAGCACAGTTGGATAGAGCGTCGTGGTACTGACACGGAGGTCGTGGGTTCGAATCCCACTTTGGCCAGAATTTCTGCATATCTCTCCATATAGAATATATTATACTATAAACGTGAATATACAACAAGAATAAAAGAAACAAAAAAACAAAAGGTGTTGAATTTTGAAGCTCTATAGTTTTTAAACAAAACAAGTTTATTATAACGTTATAAATATTATAAATAAGAGCATCTGAAGACATCGAAGTGAAATATCTTAACCTTATTCATGGTGGTCGATTTAGGGGCTCTAAGAGTGGGTGGGGGGGGGTTGGGTGGTTCAAAGGACCCCTTTCCATAACTGGACTATGAAAATAAAACTTGATACAGATGTTACTTAAAGGGAGAATAACATTTTTGTATAATTTTTTTTTCGCTTTTGTCATTAAAATTTTCATTAAAATTTTCATTAAAATTTCCTGAAAAACCATCTATGGTACAAAAGTAAATCTACAGAGTTGTGTAAATGCTATTTTAAAATCTGTTTACAGTTTTATTATCAGAAAACTAGTTTAAACAAGTGTATGAAGTTTCAAATCCTAATAATAACTGGTTCAAAAGTTATAAACAATTCAATTATCTCGGGTTAATATATGAGAGACATAAACTTAAAAAAAACGTTTTTGTTTGCAAGGATTTCTTTTTTATAATGAGTAAATAACCAATGATGACCTCAAACAACATTTTATGTGTGCTATAATTTTAGAGTTCCTAGGTATTATAAAGGAATATACACCAAGTTCGAATCCTAGTCAGAGCGTTACAGATTCACGGGAAACTATAGATGCACTGATGAGTCTCTAATAGAGCGAAACACGTGTCTGTGGATGTTCATATCAATAAATTAGTCAGATATTCTTATAATCTTATTTCTCAATTACTGAGAATTTTAATTACTGTGTTTTACTGGTACTTTTAAGTCAATTTTAAATGAAACTTTCGAACACCTTTTCAGGAGCAATATATATTTATCCTTACCCTACTGCTGTAACTGTTGAACGGAAGGACGATATGATTGCAATTCCTCCTCTATGCAAGGAGAATGGGGTATTCCTCCTCTTTTCTAGGAGCTATGGGTTATCTTTTAATCTATCTTTTTTACTATCTTTACCTCTTACCTTTAAAATTTCTACAGAAACTTTATTAGATATTAAATTGAATCAATTATGAAAACATCAGAAACGATATTCTATGTTAAAACTTTAAATTGACAAGCATGCAATACTTTATTTTGAATAAAAGGTAAGGGGGTTTCAAAAAAAAAAAAGATAGCTTAAAGTTTTAAAACATCTAGATAGTTTTTCTAAAGTACTTGATAAGGCAAGTTATAAAGGGTTAAAAGATATTATAAAAAACTTTTAAGAAGGGAGCACAAAAACCACAATCAAACACCGAAAAAAAAAACCAAAAAAACCTTGACTTAAATGACAGACTTTTTTTAATTTGAACTCATGTTGGATCAAGAAAGCAACAAACAAAATCTACCTGATGAGCCAACTCGTGACTGACAATTGCATTGATCCTATTTTGATCTGACACAGCAGATTCATCTTCTTTCAAAAGTAATCTACTTAATCTATATGTTACTAATCCCCAATGCTCCATGGCACCGAATGAGAGAGCGGGAATTGCAATCATATCTAGAGATAAGAAATTATTGTTATCATCAGCATAAAGAAAATTATGTACGCTGCTTGTAAAATTTCACTTTGTAAAAATGTTTGATATATTAGTATCTTAAAAGACAAAAAATTAATAATATAGAAATTTAAGGTGTGTTCAGGGCCTATTCTAGCAACAAAGAGGGTCAGGTTAGCCGACGCTCCCCCTACATAAATCTCATAAAAAGTGCCCTTTTCACACTAATTTATCTCAAAAACAACCTTTTCACACTAATTTTTAGTGTGTAGAAATTTAAAGTGTGTTCAGGGCCTATTCTAGCAATAAAGAGGGTCAGGTTAGCCGACGCTCCCCCTACATAAATCTCATAAAAAGTGCCCTTTTCATACTAATTTACCTTAAAAACAACCTTTTGACACTAATTTACCTTAAAAACAACCTTTTTCACACTAATTTACCTTAAAAACTACCTTTTTAAAGAAAATTTTGCTACAAAAGTACCTTTTCTCACTAATATCAGTACCTGTCCCTCATTTCTAGAATAAGTGTTAAATACTCAAACTGTAATTGTCAGGTAGCATTAGGTGCACCTATTCTAATTGTTCATATGTATATCAATCAATCATTGGTACAAGTAAAACAAAGATGGCAGATTTTTTACGAAAAATTAATTTAATTTAGAAGTGGTAAATTTTCTTTTCTTTTTGTTTACTTTCAAGAAAAGCCTTTCACATACTTTTGTTGCAGACAGCTAACCTGGTTTACAGGACTGTCGACCAACATTGTGTGGTTTTTAAGACACTATCGATTTTCATTATCTGCTTTTTAGTCTGTGATTTTAGCAAGTACTCTTGAAGAAATTTAGTTTCTTACTAAATTATATAAATCTTTTTGTTGAAAATTTTGTTTTAACAATATCATCTAGACAAGATATACCCACACCTTGACTTTATATTAATTGTAATTAACTAAATTAATTGTAATTAACTAGTTAAACCAAATGTTGTACAGGGTGGGGTAAAAGATTTCAATTGGAAGAATAGCAAGGAATTGATTAAAATGAATTAAAAATGCAGAATAACTACGTAGAATTTAGTCATTTGCAATTTGTAAAACAAAGTATTCCTTTGAAGCCCACATTGTAACTCCCCTACCCCTGTTGCACCATGATAAATCCTATATATTATATTACCTAGAAAGAAAAGAGGTCACAGAGATTTGACAACAAAACACAACAAAAAATGATATTTCAGTAGCTACAATAGCAAGCAGTAAATTCAATTATCAAAAGGTTGTCCATTGTCATCAAAAGATCATATACTTCAGATAATAATGCATAATTTCAGGGGGAAAAATATCCATAAAAAAATGTAATGTGCACAGCTACTATAAACTAAAGTACAATAAAATGAATTCACAGTCATACTTTTTGAAACAAACCTAAAAGTAATACATTTTGCCACTGATAACTATAATTATAGCTGTTTCCAATAATGAAGCAAAAATTGCTAAAGAAAAACACCCATAAAACATATGTTTTTCAAATCAGTACTACTGCTGTACTCATTCTAAAGAAACTTCCAACAACTTATAACATACCCTAAATATTTGTTATTATCTCATCTCCTCTAAGTATTTGAAATTTAATTCATGAAAAAATTAAATATAATGTGTAATACCTGCTTTAGGTAAAGGATATGTTACATTGAAATATCTTTCAAAATATTCCAACACTTTACTACCAATTTCCATTGAATAATCAATCTGGTTAATTTGATCACGCGGTGCATAATAAGTCATCTAAAGTTAATGTTATTATTACTATATTATTGCAAATTACTGGGTAACAGTTAACATTTTTTAAGAATTTCAAAAAAAAATTCTAAAGAATCTCTTAAAGAAGGGAAGGAAATATAGAGATATTTATGCTTAATTTGCAAAAAAAACTGTAATAAAATTAAATAAAATTAAATAAAATTGACCTTTTTTGAAAAGTGAAAAATAAAAAAATAGAGGAGTATCTTGGTAGATACTAGTAAAATCAAAGGCCTTATGAAAGGAAATAAAGGATTTATTGGGGGTGAACAAAAATTAAATAAATAAAATATGAATAAATAAACTGTCAGTTTATTTATATACTTCTATTACAGTTTTTTTTGCAAATTAAGCATAAATATCTATAAATTTCATTCTCTTTTTTAAGAGATTCTTTAGAAAAATTTTTAAAATACTTAAAAAATGTCAATAATTTGCAATATTATAGTAATAATAACATTAACTTTAGATGACTTATTATGCACCACGTGATCAAATTGACCAGATTGATTATTCAATGGAAATTGGTAGTAAAGTGTTGGAATATTTTGAAAGTTATTTCAATGTATCATATCCTTTACCTAAAGCAGGTATTACATTATATTTAATATTTTCATGAATTAAATTTCAAATACTTAGAGGAGATGAGATGTTAACAAACATTTAGGGTATGTTATATCTTGTGTAAGTCTTCTATGTTCTATATCGTTTGACGATAGAGTTATATTACTTTTAATTGGCTGAATCAAATGAGATGATTTTTAGCAGATTTATTGACTTCCAACTGCTCTTTACAATTTTGGTTTGAAGGTTGAACAAAAACGATTTACGTGAATATGTAGATTAGTTTTCGGCAGAATCAATTTTCGAAGATGAACATTTTTTTTACTGTTTATTGGACTAATTTGCAGGTGAAGGCCAAAAAAGTGCATTTTGTGCAATTAAGCTTTTTAACAAAGTTTAGATTTATTTTACTTTTGATATATTAGGGTATGTTATAAGTTGCTGGAAGTTTCTTTAGAATGAGTACAGTAATACTGATTTGAAAAACATATGTTTTATGGGTGTTTTTCTTTAGCAATTTTTGTTTCATTATCGGAAACAGCTATATTATAGTTATTAGCTAGTGGCAAAATGTATTACTTTTAGGTTTGTTTCAAAAAGCATGACTGTGAATTCATTTTATTGCACTTTAGTTTATAGTAGCTGTGCACATTACATTTTTTTTCTGGATATTTTTCCCCCTGAAATTATGCATTATTATCTGAAGTTTGTGAATTTTTGATGACCATGGACGACCTTTTGATGATTGAATTTACTGCTTGCTATTATAGCTACTGAATGCATTCATATCATTTTTGTTGCGTTATGTTGTAAAATCTCTGTGAACGTTTTGTTTCTAGGTAATATATATAGGTTTTATCATGGTGAAATGGGGAAGGGAAAATATTTGGGAAGATGACTGTTATTCTCGAATTGGGAATTAGTGCACAAAATTGATGCTTAGCATAGCTCTATCAAATGAAATATAAGTTGTTTAGGAGAACGTTTTAAACTATCTGGTCTAAGTTTAACAAGTTTTTAATCGTTTTTCAATCAAAGTAGGGCTATTTTTAACAAACAAAATTAATCTTTAAATCATTGGAATAATGGTGTTACACGTCATCTGTGAGTCTTTGTTTATACCCTGGTGCGTCTCAAAATAATATTTTGTTTTACAAATTGCAAATGACTAAATTCTAGTTATTCTGCATTTTTAATTCATTTTAATCAATTCCTTGCTATTTCCTCCAATTGAAATCTTTTACCCTACCCTGTACAACATTTGGTTTAACTAGTTAATTACAAATAATATAAAGTCAAGGTGAGGTGAGCCTGCGATATAGACCCTTTACGAAATACATGTTTTTCTAGGGTCTATGCACATTTGCAAGAGAAGTTGTTTCAGTGAATTGTATAGATTTCTGACAAATTCTAACATGCACGCTAGATTTTTACGGCTATCTTCTTATCAACGAAATTTTCAGCGAAAAGCTTTTTATAATTTAGTAAGAAACTAAAAATTTCTTCAAGAGCATGTGGTGCCATCACAGACTAAAAAGCAGAGTGTCTTTAAAACCACACAATGTTGGTCCACAGACCTGTGAATCAGGTTAGCTGTCTGCAACAAAAGTATGCTAAAAAGATTTTCTTGAAAGTAAACAAAAAGAAAAGAAAATTTACTACTTGTAAATTAAATTGATTATTTGTAATAAATCAGCCAACTTTGTTCGACTTATATTAATAGTTGATTGATGAACATAAATTATATAGAAGTACCTAATTCTATCAATCCTGACAATTACAGTCTGAGTACTTAACACACCTTAAATTTCTATATTATTATTATATTTTTGTCTTAAGTTACTATAACACAAAACAATTTTACAAGTGACACTATGCAAGCATCATACACCATTTTTTTTATGGCGATGATAACAATAATTTCTTATCTCTAGATATGATTGCAATTCCCGCTCTCTCATTCGGTGCCATGGAGCATTGGGGATTAGTAACATATAGATTAAGTAGATTACTTTTGAAAGAAGATGAATCTGCTGTGTCAGATCAAAATAGGATCAATGCAATTGTCAGTCACGAGTTGGCTCATCAGGTAGATTTTGTTTGTTGCTTTCTTGATCCAACATGAGTTCAAATTAAAAAAAGTCTGTCATTTAAGTCAGGTTTTTTTTTTGGTTTTTTTTTCGGTGTTTGATTGTGGTTTTTGTGCTCTCTTCTTAAAAGTTTTTTATAATATCTTTTAACCCTTTATAACTTGCCTTATCAAGTACTTTAGAAAAACCACCTAGATGTTTTAAAACTTTGAGCTAGCGGCAACATAATATTTTAATGAAACCCCCTTAACTTTTATTTAAGATAAAATATTGCATGCTTGTCAATTTAAAGCATTGGTTTCAAAATAGAATATCGTTTCTTTCTGTTCTGTAATTTAGTATCTAATAAAGTTTCTGTAGAAATTTTAAAGATAAGAGGTAAAGATAGTAAAAAAGATAGATTAAAAGATACCACATAGCTCCTAGAATAGAGGCGGAATACCCCATTCTTCTTGCATAGAGGAGGAATTGCAATCATATCGTCCTTCCCTTCAACAGTTACAGCAGTAGGTTAAGGATAAATATTGCCCTTGAAAAGGTGTTAGAAAGTTTCAATTAAAATTGACTTAAAAGTACCAGTAAAACACAGTAATTAAAAGTATCAGTATCATTGAGAAATACGATTATGATAATATCTGACCAATTTATTAATATGAACATCCACAGACACTTGTTTCGCTCGATTAGAGACTCATCAGTGTGGCCACAGTTCCCGTGAATCTGTAATGCTCTGACTAAAATTCGAACTTAAAGGTACTTACTCACGTAAATCATTTTTTGTGCAACCCATATTGAAATTTATGTATAGTAAAGAGCAGTTGGAAGTCAATAAATCTGCCAAAAATCCCCTCATTTGATTCAGCCGATTAAAAGTAAAATAACTCCAAACTTTGTAAAAAGCTCAATCTGCTTCTTGGTTTCTTTTGTTCACCGAATTTAAAATTCAAATATCTCAAAAACTACAAATAGAATTTGGCTGAAACTTTTCCAGGATACTACTGAGGTGGAAATCTTCACAATATGGATTAGTTTTTTTGGCCGAAACAGATGTTGTTTTTTTGTTTCTTTTATTCTTGTTGTATATTCACGTTTATAGTATAATATATAAGTTTGTAATTAATATTTTTTATATATTGAGATGCCAAATATATAGTGTATTTGTATCATACGGTATGAAATAGTTTTCTCTGTGTTGTGTTTATTTGCACATGTTTGTCTTTTTTTTATAGAAATAATCATTTGCTAATTTATGTTTATATGCTGTATGAGATATTGCTTTCAAGTCAAACTTTTAGGATTTTTTTTTTCTTATTCTACTTTTTTTAAAAAAACGAAGACCCAATTTTTCTTATCGCACAGATATGATTGCGATTCCTGACTTTGCGGCTGGCGCCATGGAGAACTGGGGACTAGTAACGTATAGATTAGATGCATTACTATATAATCCAGACGAATCTGCTGTTTCCAACCAGCATCGAGTTAATTTAATAGTCAGTCACGAATTGGCTCATCAGGTAGAATAATTGTTCCTAGCTGCACTCTTGAAGCAAAATGAACACATCGTTCTTGGTTATATGTCGCTGGAAGGGCAAATTTTAATGGCAGATATGTTTTTTATGACTATTTATCAAACTATTTCAGAACTATTAGGTTGGCTAGAAATTTGACACGGATCTAAGATCAAATGAGCTATTTTGACGTAAAAGAAAACTGCAATCGTACCACTAGTATAGCATTATTTAGTCATTGGAATTTGCCCCACCATGCCACAAAGACAGCATTTACCCGAGAACGACCTATTTAAACAAAATTTATATTTTTATCTAGTTTAAAGTTAGGTACAATATTGAAGGTATCACGCTGGAGAATCTATCTTAAGTTTTGTTCAAACCTTTTTTAAGTCAAAGAGTTTTTTCAAGGAACTTTTAATTTTGAAGGTATCTCGCCGAAGAATCTATCTTGAGTTTTGTTCAATTTTTTCAATTTTTTGTTCAAGTCAAGAGTTTTTTCAAGGAACTTTTAAATAGTGTTTATTCTACTAAGCTTAGCTGCTAACTTCGAGCTGGGAGTTTTTTGTCCTGAAATCTTTTTCAGGTTGTGTAAGACTGACAGGAGCATTATTCTTCTAAGAAAACAAACAAAATATGTTCTTCAGAGTAAAATCTAGCAAGTTATTACAGTATAATTATGTTGTGTGTAGCTACAGTTATTAGAAACAAAAGTTAGTGATCATAAAGTTAGAAAATATAAAGTAAAAAAAGCAGAATTTTTGACCAGATACTAAAGCAGGAAATGCAATCATGTCATTGTTCCAACTATCCATTATTATTTTTCAAAGAATCTATTTGAAAATTGATGCTTCCAGACCATTACATCAATAAAAAAACAGAATAGAATTTCATAATAGAGGAGAAACTTATCAAAAATTACTTGTCAAAACATCTATTTGAAAATATTTGTTTTTCAGACCATAAAAGGAAAAACAAACAGAAAAGAATTTCATTTTGGAAGAGAAACCAAATTGGAAGATGACGTTTTTACATAAAAAGAAAGAGGATAATATAATCTACAGGGATCATCTATTAATATTACTTACTCATAATCTGTTTGTGCATTTATAGAAGTTCTATCGAAAGTGTACTTATATAACAATTGAGGGCATTTGTCTCCTGTTGTTGTATTTCTTATAGATGTGATTTATTTTTTATAGAAAAAAAAGAGTGTTGTGTTTTTGTTGGTTTTGTTGTTGTTTATACCCACATATACTTTATAACCTTATTCATTCATTACAGCATTTTAGTTGTTTAATGTAGCTATCAATATTATTTAGTACATAGTGGACACGTGACGCTATTTAGACGTTCATTGTACATTCAAAAAGCTTACTGTACCCATTCTGGACGTACAATAAACGTTCATATCACGCATTGTCTCTACTGGGTAATTGATATTTTACAAATTATACTACCTCCATTTTCACAAAGATACATCATGATTACTTTCGTAAAACATTAAGGTGTATAGGAGTATATTCATTAACTTTTTTCAATGCATAAGGAAAACTTGACCTTGTATGATGTTTACTATACTCCATGTCCTGATTTTTGAGTGCTAACAATTTATGCTATCGAGGTTGAATTATTTTAAAAACTGTAATTTTAAATTATTTGTTTTATAACTAACTCCTAAACTGTTGGTGTTTGCTAAGCCACGAGCTAGACAAGGTAGCCAAGTGATTTTTTTACAGTCTTGGTCATATGAATTCTACTATGCAATTAGTATCATTCACCTCACAGTGTACTGAGTGAGTGTCAACACTTAATGAGTGTCAACACTTAATGAGTGTCATCCCTTAATGAGTGTCATCACTTAATGAGTGTCATCACTTAATGAGTGTCATCACTTAATGAGTGTCATCACTTAATGAGTGTCATCACTTAATGAGTGTCATCACTTAATGGGTGTCATCACTTAATGAGTGTCATCACTTAATGAGTGTCATCACTTAATGGGTGTCATCACTTAATGAGTGTTATCACTTAATGAGTGTCATCACTTAACGAGTGTCATCACTTAATGAGTGTCATCACTTAATGAGTGTCATCACTTAACGAGTGTCATCACTTAATGAGTGAGTATGTTTACCTTCCTCAAAAGTAAAGATCTGGTATCAGAGTATAAATTTGTTATTTATGCACAATTTGTCATATATTATTGTCACACACAAACACAAAATCTAATCAACCGTTTTTAATATCATAGTTTAGTTGGACACAAGATCTGGCGAAGAATCGACACACCCAATAAATCTTTAGTATATATGTTTTCTTTTTCTTCATCTTTTTTATTGAAAATCTTTTGATTCTTGATATTTTCTGGATTCTTGAAATCTTCTAGATTCTTTTGATATCTCCTCGATTCTTAAAATTTTTCTTATTCTTGATATTTTCTTGATTGTTAATATCTTCTGGATTCTTTAAATCTTCCTGATTCTTGAAATTTTTTTGGTTCTTGATATCTTCTGGATTTTTGAAATCGTTTTGATTCTTTAAATCTTCTGGATTCTTGAATTTTTGATTCTTGATATCTTCTTGAACCTTTAAATCTTCTTGATTCTTCAAATCTTTTTGATTCTTCAAATCTTTTTAATTCTTGAAATCTTTTTGATTCTTGAAATCTTTTTGATTCTTCAAATCTTTTTGATTCTTAAAATCTTTTTGATTCTTGAAATCTTTTTGATTCTTGAAATCTTTTTGGTTCTTTAAATCTTCTGGATTGCTGAAATCTTCTTTTTTCTTGAATTTTTGATTCTTGATATCTTCTTGAACCTTTAAATCTTCTTGATTCTTCAAATCTTTTTGATTCT
>JAYJMI010696393.1:0-14348 GCA_036873855.1 Sarsia tubulosa
GCAATTAATATTAATAGCTATCGAATAACTGTTTAGTTATTCGATGTTTGTCGAATAACTGTTTTAGTTATTCGATAATAGCCATAAATCTTAATCGAATATCTAAATTTATTAGTGCAAACTTTCTTAATGTGGAGGTATGGTAATAGGGTTTAAAGTCTGCCATTGAAACCTAAATAGAATAAAAATGAAATTTTGAATTTAAAAACTAATTGTAAATCAAGCAACTTTTATAATATAGATTTTTTCAAAAACTAGGTATATAATACATTTAACCTTAGGTTTTGTAAGAATCACGTAATCTCAATTTGTAGAAAAGCTTTTAAGATCCTTATCAAAAGAAAACATGATAGTAACTGATAAAAACATGATAAAAAAAGATTTTGTAAAGTTTGAAAAAAATCGATGTTTCTTATGAACGTAATTTCAAAAAAGGTGACAGGAGGGGAATTCAGCCATGTCTATGTGCAATTCCAAATATAATGGCTTTTTTTGACGAAAGAATTGCTAATACATAGTTTTGTATACACATAATGTGCATGAAACCCAATTTCCAAGTGATGATGTAGGCTCATTTCAAGCTTCAGAGTAAGATATTCAGCATATTCGTTTCTTGTTATTTATATTTTTTAGTGAGAAGTTTAAAAATATTTAGATATTTAGCACTTTCCTTGTTAAATCAACTGTTAAGTGAGTCAATTAGAAATAGGAAAAATATTTTTAAAATAACAAAAATATTTTTAAAATAACAAAAATATTTTTTGGTAATTATGAGCATAAGTCTTGTTGTATAAGTATAGCATAGCATTATTTTGTGTTGAAGCTAATTAGAAAACAAGAAGCAAAAGTGCTTTAAATCCTTCTTTCAAACTACTTTGATATTTATTTCTAGAATTTCTAGAGAAAAAGTTAATATTGCATTCTCAGCATTAACCAATTAGATTGCAGCTAAAATATGGCATAGTCATTGTTTACTAATACACCAAGGTTAGTTTTATGATAATATTTAAATCGATTATTTAGGGAATATTATTGTTAGCCTAAATATTAAGTTTGGTTCTTTGATGTTATTTGGGTTCAAAAGATATTGCAATTTTAGTATTAATTAATCTAATTGCAGCTAAATGATGACTTCAGCACAGCCTAAATTTAGAGGGTATTATTGTTTGCTTATATACCAATTTTGGCTGTTATGATGTTATTTAGTTCAAAATTTATTTCAAATTTAATATTAACCAATCAGATTGCATCAAAATAATAACGTCATCACATCCTAAATTTAGGGGATATTATTGTTTGCTTATATATCAAGTTTGGTTGTATGATGTTATTTAGTTCGTAAATTACTGCAATCTTGTTATTAACCAATCAGATTGAAGCACAGGATGACGTCATCAAATTTCAGAATTAATCTTAAAAATTAGAAAAATTAAAAATTTGCTATTTACAAATCAAATTTTGTGAAGCAATGTATTTTAGTTCAAAAGTTATTGCATTTTTAGTATTAATTAACGAAATATGTTAACTTTTTACTTTTATGTTTAAAATTATTTTTACAATCAAAAACTTTTTTACTTTGTTTGATTTTAATTATCTTAAATGTCACATGTGTCATTATGACCAATCGCTGATCGGTTTCCAAAGAAGAAGAAGAAAAAGAAGAAGAAGAAGAAAAAGAAGAAGAAGAAGGAGAAGAAGAAGAAAAAGAAGAAGAAGAAGAAGAAGAAGAAGAAGAAGAAACATGCTAAAAACAATATCATTATGCGCTAAAGCTAAATTTCAGCCAAATAAAAAAAATTGAAAATGATATGAGTTCTTGTTTAGTTTCTCCATTCACAAATTCAGTAAGTTTGGATCAATGTTAAAAGAGACTCGCGGTGTTGGATTAACCAAAATAATTATTCGCTATTAAAACTTTGTGTGATGTAGATACCTTCTACAGTAATCACATATTAAAGTTTCAGCAAGTATTTTTCCAGTTTCTAATTCATACATGTAACAAGGAAGGAATGTGCTAAATATCTAAATAATTTTAAATTTCTCACTAAAAAGATATCTGTAATAATATAAGATATCTGTTTTCTCCTTGTAAACACGTTTGTGTATCTACCATTTGGACTGTATAAAATTAAACGGAACAGAAACAACATGCTCTGTTTTAAGGATAATAAAAAACTTTTATAACCCTATTACCCTATTGTTCTTATTGACTTAACAACTACAGTAAGCAGTAGGTGAAGAGCCGAAGGCTATCCTGCCTTTCAGGTGGTTAAAAAATCCATGTTTTTATTAATCATTTTACTATTTATTGTATAAAAAAAAAGTTAAGCATAAGAAAAATCGAAATATCTATTTGATTTTAACAAAAGACATGTTACTAAAGAATTTTATTGATTTTACCAGAGATATAGTTTTACGTATCGTATTTATTTTTTCATAATAGCGGATGTCTTACCGTAAATAGGATCGATACTGTCAAAACAGCGGGAACCATCTTGAATTCAAAGGATTTTAAAAGTAAATCATTGTAGGAATAATTATTATTCGGTAACATCGGAAAAATGTGCTAAGTACAACTTTAATAAATCAAAAGAATAAATCAAAATTAATTAATAGGCAACATCATAAGAAAAATGTGCTAATGATATCTTTACTAAATAATTTATGCAATTAAACTATTTTTCAAAATGTTTTATAATAACAATAGCACAAATCAAATTTTTTTTGTTGAAGCATGACGTAAATTATCGATAATGTATTCCTTTAAGTGGAGTTTAACTTCAACTAATTTTTAATCCCTTTCTAAGGAGTTAATTTATTCCTTTTTATTTTAATAAAGGAGATTGTTTGCCGCCTAAAAGGAGTTTTTGATGGATTAATTTCAACATGGAAAGCAGTGTTTGGTTAGATACTTCCTTTTAGGAGTAAATTTACTCCTATAGAGCTTTCAGTTTATTCGTTAAACTATAATATTGCATAAAGTTATACAGAAATTATTTAGAAGTTATTTACAAATTATTTATTAAATTATTATAAATTATAATTATTTAGAAGTAAAGTTATTTATAAAATTTAACGACACCTAATTTGGTTGTTAAGTCTATTCCATTTACTATTTACTTCAATTGCTTTTTATAATGCCCATTAACCCTATTAGGCCTAGGCTAATCTGAGGTCTGAGGGCCTAAGGGGGGGGGGGTGGGGTGGAGGGGGTGGAGGGGAGGGGTCGCCGTCTATTATTTGCTTTAGGTTATTGCTATAGCGATAAAACTTCGTACACACAATAGTATAATGAAAAAATCAAAAATCAAAAATTTCATTTTTCTGTTTTAAGTTTCTGAGAGGAAAATAGTAGTAGAATGACATATTTGCTGGGTTTTGGCATGAAAATGATTTTTTCCTATCAAAAATTTGCTTTAAAATTGGTAGATTTTGAAAAAAAGTGGTGACGTCGCAGAATGATGCCGTCAGCAATTTTTTTTTTGAAAGGAGATAATACTGGTATTAACAATCATGTAAAGTTTGAAACTATAATTAAAATTAGTTCAAAAGTTATAGACATCATTTTTTTCCGAACTTTACATTAGTTTTATTGACAAATTGATACGTGGTTGCAAATTATGACTTTTAAATTCGGAAGACCAGCAGGTATGCCCTAGAATTTTTTTAAAAATTTGGCTATCATAGCTATGATGAAAATTGTAAAAATATCGATAGCACAAAAAAACTAATTAGAAAAAGCTTGATAGTGGGGTTCTCGGACCCCCCACCCCACCTTCACTAGGCATAATAGGGTTAATTTTTAAAGCCAAAATTTGTACGATTTTACAAACTTTGATATTTCAAAATGGTATTATATACCATTTTTTACCAGAGGTTTTAAATAATTTGCCAATGTCAATAAGAAAAATAAGAAAACATTTAAAACATATATAAAAATTATCTAAAGAGATAATTAAGCAAAACTTTTTATATGAAAAAGTTTCAAAAAATCTATGCTAATTTTCGGACCTCCAATTCTGGGTCCATATACATGCAATGTGAATTTAATACTAAACTGATTTTGACTTATGTATCAAAAAAATATGATTTTTCTTTCAATGCAATTAAATAAATTATTAAAAAATATTGAACTACCAAAAATGTATAACAACCAATGCAGCAGATAAACAATAATTGTTAAATGCAAATTTGCTTAATTATATTTTTAGATAATTTTTATATATATTTTAAATACTACTTATATATATTTTAAATACTACTTTGATCTAAATAAATTGTTTTATTTTTATACTACTTAAAAGTAAATTTTGTAGTCATTATTGTCACTACAACTAAAAAAATAAACTACAACTAAACAACAACAAATTCTATAACTCTACTTTTATACGTTTTTGTAAACATCGAATTAATTTTATCAAAATAAATTAAATAATGATTTTATTTGCTCTACTAATCCTGTTTGACTAAATAGCTTATCATGTGAATTATCGTCATAGATAAGTCACGAGATAAGTAACAAATCCAGAATTATGAAGAAAAATAAAAGGGAAGCAATTTATAGTCGAACATATTCATATCCTTCGTTTATTAACCTTGGAGTTTTTGAATTTATAATAACATTTCGTGCCAAAACCATTTGTCTATAGGGTTCAAGTACAAGCTTGTAACTAAACTAGTTTATTTACATCAATTATCGAATAAGACTAGTTAATGTTCCATATGAAAGAAAAAAAACCTCTCAAGAAAGCCTTGATTGTTTCCATCTATTTAATCTTTGTTATATGGATTTGTCGTTATTCTATATATGTGTATATTGTGTATGTATTAGCCCAAATAGTAATAAATACAAAGTAGTTACGTAACGAATTGTAACGAGATTGTAACGAGATTGTAAGTTTTTAGCGACACTAATATTCAACTTATGTATTTATTTTTGCCTATTTATGTTGAATAAAAAGGTGCAATTATTCTCGTTTGACAAAAAATTAGAACATCACTGATGAAATAGACTATACAATTTTAAAGGATCCTTAGTGATTACTTTACTTGGATCAGGTTGTGTTTGTTGTATGTAATGTTGTATACTGTATCTATTAGTCACCATTATTTGCCTGAATTTTTATTCTGGAGAAGTTAGAAAAGACGTCACGAGTTTGAGTCAAAATTGATGTTACATGTTACGTTCTCGACGAAAAAGTGTGACGATATATAGATATTTTGAAATAATTTCCCAATAAATGCTTCGAGGCTGTGAAATTTAGGTTGTAGTAAAATACGAATCGGCTTAAATGGATCAGCAAAGCACTTTATTAAAGGAGAATTGCCAGAGCAAGTCTTAGTAAAACACAGATCAGCGGAAAATAAAGAAAACAATTTATCCCAAAGTCCAAAATTTTCAAATATCTGCATTTGAAATTCACTAAACAATTGAACAAAAAACAAGAAGTAAATTGACTTGCAATGCTTGGAAATAATTTTATATTGATCTTTATTAAATCAGTTATATGAGGCGACTGATTAAGGTGATTGAATAACGTTTATCTATACCGATTCTCGAGTGTAATGGCGGATAACAATTTAAATAGAAAATATCTATGAGCGTATATTTCCATTTTGCGGATTAATTTTCGCAATCTTTAGCACTTTACACTAAATTAGGTGTCCAATGTTTTGAAATAAATTTTTTAATTTTTTCAGTTTTCTTTTTGCTGTTTAGGCTCTCAAATCACCCTTATTGGCTAGACAGTCAACAGCTACCTAAGGAATTTTTTACTGTCTTCGCCTTGTACTTTTGTACTTCGTTTTTAGGCCATGCATAATATCAATTTGCAATTACTAGATAAAGATGGGAGTAGTTTGTGAAAAAATCGACGTCTAAATATATTTAGATCTAGGCATCAGAAGAATTCTGACAACGATATGTTTTACAGATGTTTCTAGTGTGTTAACTATTGCATGATGTACCCTTTGGAGTTGTTGTCAAGACTGTTTGTAGTAAGTAAAATTTTTGAAAAACATTGGCATCGCGCTATGTAAGACAGTTCTATATAAGTATTTACATGAATTTATATAAAAAAAGTGCAAAACTAAAACAAAATTACTTAACACGGTGATCTGTAGTTGGATGTTTGATGTAATTATTTAAAAATAAAATCACTGAAGTCAGGAGTTAAACACTCTAATTGCATTTATTAGTTGTTGTTTAAATATAACGCCAATTAAAAATAGTTTTTACCACAAAATAATCCCTATTTTATTAAAATAAGTCAAAACTCGTTGTAGAAAAACAATTTGCCCCCGAGAATCTACAAAATGCCCCCGAGAATCTACAAAACATAAACCATTGTCACGTGATGACTTTGAATTTTACAATTTACATTTTAACGTTTTTAATACGAGGATACATTGTTCACTATGGATCAGTAAGATTAAAACACGAAGCTTAAACATTATTCTAGAAATAAAGCTTTTTTTATCAAATCTCAAAAATTACAAAATTTACAGATCCATGGCTTAATGGAAATCTACCACTCATCAGATCGTCGTGTAAAATGTCGTTTTTGTTCTCTAAATATAAATATGTTTTAGCCGGCGAAATTAAGTCCGCAAATTGAAACAAGTAAAGTGGTGAAAAATTCTAAAACGTGTCAAATCAATGTAAATCGTGCTAAGTTGGAAAACTGTTTTTAGACTTTTAGTGAGATTTAAAAAAATTGGTTTCTCTCAATAAGTCTTTCAGCTCATCGTTAAAATCTGGCTGTCCTAATTTTGAAAACTTTTTTTTCGATTTTCATTGGCTCATTGCTACGGAACCAGAATAGTTATGGAATTGTTTAGAAGCTTATAGAATAGCCATGAGCACTGGCTAACTTTCAGACTTGGTTTGAACAGCACTTCCAATAAAGTAGCAGTTTTAAATATAATATATAAAAACGCAGAAATGAATAAATAAGAAGGCAAAAAGTCAAAATATATGTCAAAAGGAACGTAAAATTCAACCTTGTTCTCTAAATAATAATTCGTTTATAGACGCTCAATTAATATGTCTATCTTGGAAACGAGGTTGGTGTAAAACTATTAAAAAGACGTAGAAAGCCAGAATGGTTTTATCGTCGAAGTCTGTTCATAATAGATGCAATATCTATATGTTTTGCTTGTGTCCAATGTTGTGAGTGTGTCTTTAGTTTTCAAATATTAAATGTCTCATACTGAGGTGAAAGTATTTTATTCTAAAGGAATGTAAAAAAGGTAAGAAAGTTTCAAACTTAGTTTTTCATTTTGGTTCTGCTAAATCACCCTTTGGCCTCATGAGGTATTTAAGTAAGTCTTATTACTTGTATACGCCTTAACAAAATTGTTTCTTCCAACATACAAATTACCGTCGATTTAAACTTCAGTTCAAAAAGTTATAAATAAATAATTAATTTTGGAACTGATATCATTCAATTTTGATACTTATAATAAATATTGTTGATCACTAGCTATGCTTTATATAATACCTAGCATATAGCTACAAGTTTCCGCCCAAGCAGCTATAATCACTTTCAATAACAAAATCAATATATTTCTTTATTTCAAAACATCCCTCAATATATCTCATCACTTAGAGCTACACATCCCATCATTTCCCCACAGCCACAAAAAGGTAAAATCTCCGAACAACCTTTCTTCGACAAATCCAACGACAGTTTCGAAATTTGTATATTCTCCTGCATTGAAATTGAGAGATATCCAAAACAGCATACGAAGCATCATAGAAGTTTCGTCCTCTATTCCTAGAATAACTATGATACATACAAGCTAAGCGAGGACACCTATTTCAGGCCTGCCGGAGCAGTCACCAATTGATTACATCGATAATCAAAATTTTAATTATAAAGCACAAACAATCATTGGGTAGAATTGAAATTATTTGGTATTTTTTAACCTCCGATATTTTCTTAAATATCAGCATAAAAACTTCAAGTAAATTTAAAATGAAAAAATAGTATGAATCTTTATTTTCAATTTTGACTACACTTTTACTACGCAATTTGAACTTGTGTTACCTCACTATAAACACAATTATAATAGTTCCTAAGGGGTCAATAACTTCTTGCTAACGTCTATCGTGTATTATCAAATATCCTAGGGAAATATTTAATGACTTGTTTATTGTTATAAACGACTCGAAATAGTTTAGGCTACGGGTTGCTAATACAGCTACAAACTATTTATAGTTTCATGTTGAATTGGCCGTATTAAAATCATTTTTCATTACTTTATAATTTAACATATTTTTATTTTATTGATAATTTGTCACTAGCTTTATGAACAAAAGCACGTAACTTTAAATAGAGTAATTAAGAAGTATTAATAGAAAATACGTAGATGTTTTAAAAGATATGTCTCTATCTGTGAAATCACTTCTCTGGTTTAACATCGGTTTCTATTTGTATTTAAAGCTTAGACAATCACCTTAGGTTATTTATACTGACGCCTTCGGGCGAGATTTAATGCTCCCACTTAAGCCTAAAGTAACTAATCTACAATACAACCGGAAGGAGGTGTATATTAGACTAGACTATGCTAGTTTTGTCATGTTAAACTATTTAAATATCTTTATTATAGTTCCCTATGATTAACTTTCTGGAACGATAACCCAACACTGCAGTCCAGTTGTAGAACATAAACACATCAATATGAATCGCGAATCCGATTCGTTAGCAACTAGACCACAGATAGGCCACACACTGTAGATAATTAATTACTATAGCCTTTATATTATAAAATTATATTATATACCAATAAAATTAAATTTGAATGTAAAGCTTTAAAAAAAAGTTTGAAAGTATAACAAAATAAAACGTAAAATGAATATAATCTAAATGTGATTTGCAAAGAATGTTGATTCTGATCCGGCAGTGTTCCGTTGATCTGTGTTTTAGTAATTATAATAGGTCAAAACGAATGCTCTGATGTTCTGCAGTAGTGCTCTGTTGATTCGGTGTTCTGTTGTTCCGCAGATCGGTTTTTTACTATATCCCCTTGTGACTAGTGACTTCGGACGCAAAAAAATGGTTTCATGATAGTGTTCTTTAGACTAATTCTTCAAATCAAAGTTTTCAAAGTTTTCCATATTCACCTTTTATCAAAAGTATCTTTGTATTTTGCCTCTTTGTATTAGAACTTATTCTCATTCTCATTAGTAAAATTAATTTAATAGTATTTTATTTCGATATTTTTTTATTTTTTTAATAAAGAAAGAGGCTTTATTAGAATTTGTTTTTTAAAAAGTATATTTATTATTTGTGGATTTTAGTGGGCGGTGTTTTTGAACCTGTATTTAGGTTTAATATGACTATAAAGATATTGTAAAAAAACTTTGATATAGAACTTGTTACAAAACTTTTTATCCATGTTTTTCCTTCTCTGTTTTGCAATCCAACATACTTTTCCACCCTACTTTACCCAGTTTATATAATACCTTTCCAAACAAGGAAACATTTATCAGAATCGTTAATCCTATCAAGATGAGATTTTTGTAAAGCATCATTTCATGAACTTCTATCATACACTAAAAATCAAATCAGAAAGTACAAAATGTAGTAGCCTGATTTTTGTTAAACAAATATGTCAATATTAACGAATTCACCAACTTAAAATGGCTACCTATAGAAGAAAGAATAGAACTGACAATCTTAAAACTAGCTCATAAGTCATTACCAACGAGTTACATTACCAAGTCATTACCAACGAGTGGAGACAAAAGTATTAGTTATATCAAGAACATTTCCCATTATACTTAAAGACAAATTTTACGGAAACTAACCGAAGATTACCAACGAGTGGAGACAAATGTATTAGTTCGAAAAATGATCAAAGCATAATTCAACAAATCACCAGGAAATATCAGAAAAATTGAATACTATACCCGATTTGTTAACAAAACAAAAAAACTTATGTTAGATAAAGCAGTTGCAAAAAACATTGACTAAAAAAGATTAAAAAAAAAGAATTATAATTACTATTGTAAGAAAAATATATTTTAGGACGAAAAAACAAATACACGTAAAACTAAAATTTCGACTGTGACTTTCTCTAATAGTAGAAACTCAAAGACTGCGACTTTTTCTAATAACATATTTAAAAATGTTATTATGGTCTGAATGGTCTCATAAAAATAATTTTGTGTTGATTCTCTTACTTTTGATAAAAAATAAGCTTGACTTGCATGACAGAAGAGCATTAAATTTTAGCCCAGAGATAAAGAGTAATTAGTTTCTTTATTTATATTTAAAAAAAGGAGTTTAAAAATAATATACTTGTAATAATATACTCGACTTGTATACAACTACAGTGTGTCCCAAATAAAAGGGAT
This sequence comes from Sarsia tubulosa, assembly GCA_036873855.1. Lineage (NCBI taxonomy): Eukaryota > Metazoa > Cnidaria > Hydrozoa > Anthoathecata > Corynidae > Sarsia > Sarsia tubulosa. The sequence goes on from JAYJMI010696393.1 coordinate 10,364, forward strand.
TGCAAGCTTTAAAGTTGTATAACTTTTATCTGAGGCAACCATTTTGTAAGTTGTTCTATTTGGTTAACTAAATTTTTAAGTTATAAGGAATTTTGTCTCCCTACTCGGTTGCCCTATTAATTCAATTGGAACTTTTAAAAAAAGAATTAGAAAGAATTAGTACTAGTAATCACATGTTTTACATGAAATTAGACGTCAATTGAATTATTTTGAAATTTCCCGCTGATCATAATCAAGAAAAAAAATCCTTTGATTTATCCCAAATATCCCTCTAAAACATTTGATTAGTACTAGCAATAAAATGTTTTGAGGTTGATTTGAGTTAAATCAACCGTGATTTTTAACAATTTTTTTAGAAATCGTCCTGAGCGCAGCGAGGGTGATTTCAAAACTTTTGTTGAATAACCGAGGATTGATTTATCTCAAAATCAACCGAAAAAACATGCGATTCCTAGTTAATCGTATAAAACAATATATCAGTTAGTAATACCAGTTTTGTGATTTTGATAAACATTTCCGAATTTTCTGTTTCTTTTGATAAGTTGATATTTGACAATTGACATTTTTCTGACGTCGGAAAACAGTTTTAATTTTCAAGTAAGAACTTGTTTTGTTGTGTAAATCATATGTGCTTGACATTTTGGGAAAAGATATTAACGAGATCAACGTCGATTTATTGAAGGAGAGAGGTGGTAAACCAGATAAAAACTAAATACTCCGATAGCTGAATCTTGATGGCGTGAATCTTCGAAAGCAGCCAACAGAGGTGTTCTATGAAACAGATGTTCTAAACACTTTCGCTCATTTGAAAACCTTGGTGTTCTAGGATGTTTCCAGCTCTCCTTGAAATACTAGGTGTTCTATAAAACATGACAGAGATTCCTATGAATTCTCTAAGGGCTAAATAAGCTGTTCCTTTGTAATAGTTATAGCCTTAGAACACCTATTTTGGGAGAAAACTGTCTAAAGAAACTGTTTTATAAAAGTACCGCACTAGAAACTGTCTAAAGAAGTTCCGCATTTGAAACTTGCGTAGTAGCGAATTTCTGCTCCTTATGAAATAGAACTGTGCTACGTTTTATATTTTCGCTTTCTTTGAAATACCACCTGTTCTAAAACAGTTACTAAACCTCCTATGAAATTTGAAATTTTGAGCTTACTTTGAAAAAAGAACACCGATTTTAAAGAAATGCTTCGTTGGCTGCTTCTTAATCTTGATTAGGTCTTCAAGAAATGATTTTACCAAAGAAAGCAAATTTCATGAATTTAAGCTTACAAGGATTGTAGATATCTTGCTATTATTTAGTTTTGAAACAATGGATTACTTTGGCTAGTGAAAATAGTGTTCACTAGCGTTTACACATAATTTTGATTTGATACATATCATTTAAGAGAAAAGTCAAAACTAAGTGATTAATATTTATTAACTGTTGTATGTAATACAATATACTAATAACGTGCTGAAATTATAATAAATACTGAAAAAAAGTTAAAAAAATAAAAAATATATGCCATTTAAAATTTTTCATGGTGTGTTCTTAAGGTGTAATCATAAAAATATAACATAATTTAAATCGGAGACAACATGTTCTATTGATACTGCAATCTTTTTCACGCGATTTTGACAAATCTTACTTTTAAAAATATTACCCTTTAAAATGCCGTACAATCTTCTAAACAGATATTTTTAAAAAGTATAGATTAAAATACTTTACCTAAAAATCAGCCTTTAAATCTAAATAACATAAAAGCAATATGCATTTTGAAATTTCAGTTTGCTCGGAAATTTTAACATTTGGAATTTCCTTTGCTAAGATATTTACCACATATAACGTAGACTAGTTTTTGGAATTATGGCCTGGCGTATAAAAGTTACCAGTGATCCGGTTCTACATTAAATTCGAATAAATCTAGTCTACGTATAACGCAAAAGAAACGTAATTTTCTAGATTTCTTGTTTTCGTCAAATGGAGTTTTGCAAATATTTGGATTAAATGTAATCAAAATCATTCATGTTTTATTTGTAACGAGAGAGATTTTTTTGATCATTAGTAACTATGTTAGTTAAAAAATTTAAAGTATTTAGTATTTGCAGAATATGCAAGCGATACAAAAGTATAGGATGAGCAGTTAAGCGCAATGAGCTTCAAATAGGAGGAGAACGAGCTTTATAGTTTATTTTGTTACAAAGATTGTTAACTAACTACTGCTAAGTTTTTAATTGTAACTCTGGTGTTTAGTTGTTATAAAAGAAATGTGATAAAAAAGTAATTAATGAATCAAAAGAAATCAATTTATTTTGTAACATTTCAACGAATTTTTCTATATAAGGTGAAAAATTAACTAATAAGATCCAAAGCTGAATCCCCTATATCTCGTGACATTACGCTCTCCTGATTTTGAAAATTACTGTATGTAAAGATATGACAATGATAAGGCTACTGAGAATCAGGAGAGTAAAGCTACATTGCAAAACTGTAGTTATATTACTCTTTCTTGTCGAGCATTATTGGCTCTGTTAGGTGAGATATTATATATTCTTTTTAAAATTTATTCTGAAATAAATTTAGAGTAAAAGTAAATTAGAATAAGCAAAATATCGGGGAATGGGTTTGTCTATTTGTATTTAAAAATGGGTCAGAAGTTTTCGTTACGACAACTTATATTGAAAATTTGTATTCGTTTCAAGAATTTTGTTAACAAGCTTTATATTTAGGTGATTAGTGTTTATAAAAGAAATAATTAAATAGTATAAAAGATTTAATAAAGCTCGTTCTCCTCCTAATTTGAAGCTCATTGTTAAGCGTCAGTATAAACCATTCAAGTTATTATTTTGCTGCGTTATCGCATTACTCAAAATTTCTTAGTTTCCAATATTGAAAGTTGAAAATAAACTATTGCTTGTGGGCACGAGAGTGTAACAAATGAAAAACTGCCCAAAGTTATATATTTACTTCGTAAATGGCTATCTTGCACTCGAGTGTAACGTTTTCATACAAATCCAAGTCAATTAACTTTCAACTGCTCCCTAAAAATGCTTTCTATCAATTAAGGCTTTTACATTGTTGACTCTCATTTTTTAATCTCATATCCTATAATATTGTTATAAATTTACCCTTAAGTTCTATATACTAATATATAAAGAGAGCTTCGTGCTTCACGAAAAAGTCGTGGGTTCATATCTCTCTCCGTCAAAATTATAAAGAATATATAAGATATGATATGCATGAAAGAAGATACTTAAAGCAATATTTTAAAGCGAGAGCAAAATTTGAATTATCAGTTAGAAATTAAAGTTAATATTTATAAAAAGGATATAGATACCGTACTATACAGTGTGACTGGTCAGGATCCTCCAAGCATCAATAGTACGAAATTTGGGATATATCACTGACCCCCCTTTCGCTTGGTCTAGAAATCTGGTATTAAGGGGATTCGAACTGCTAACTGTGAGCTGTATGGCATTTGGTTAGTCTGGCATAATTTACCTAAGTAGCGTTGTAAAGATAGCACAGTTGGTTAAAGCGTCTCGAGCGTCACGAGAAGGTGATGGGTTCAATTCTATCTCAGTCCACATTTCTGCATACCTCCCAATATAGAATATATATATACCGATCTATACGTGTGACCGGTAAGGATCCTCCCAACACTGATAGTACGGAACTTGTGATATACTACTGGCAAAACAACTATGTTTAGCTGCAAATACAGGAAGACACAAGTAATTCAATTTCTTTGATAAGATTAACTATAACTCCTTCCTTACTAAAACGTTATTCTGCTTAAACCTATTCGCTATAATCACCTTTTATTGGTACAAAATATTTTAAAAATAAGTTGCGGTTTTATTTTTATATGCTATCCATGTTTTAGGGAATTCCGAAAAATAATTCTTGAAAAAACATTGGAATACACCTCTTTAGCGTAAGGTTTTTGCACTCCATCTTTGTTGTTATTTTAACTTTTACCCCCCTAGAGTTGGATC
>JAYJMI010696504.1:0-14347 GCA_036873855.1 Sarsia tubulosa
ACAAGAAAGTTGCTCATCTAGTAGTACAGTACATCAAGCAGTACAACAACAAGAAAGTTGCTCATCTAGTAGTACAGTACATCAAGCAGTACATCTACAAGAAAGTTGCTCAACGCGTCAAACAAAAGAAAATCAAACACTTTTTATAAATCAAGTCTAAATAAATAAATATATAGTTACCTATCTCTCATAATTTTATCTTTTTTGGATTCCCTTTCCAATCTATGCTGACGCCTTTCTATTTCATTAAATGAAGCTTCTAACTAGAATAAACAGAAAACCACTTCTTCTTCTATTCAACTTCGTCAGAATTACGGTATTCATGCAGCAAGTGAGCTTGATTGCCAATCAATGTAAATTTTATCACATAATTCAAAAACAGAAACCTTTAAACCAGTCATTAAAGGATGCCCGAAATAATAAATTATAATTTCAAAAAATTTAAATCAGGAAAATTCGAGTCAACCAATCACTATGTTGATTGACTTCATTAAACTCTCTAGCAATAATGATAATAATATTTAATGGCAAACAACTATTGAATTATTAACTAGATAAGATTTTACTTATACGAACTTTTTCATTAATTTCGCAGAGAGAGTGTGGCAAACATTTTCATCCATTTGGTTTTAATATATGTTCTACACGTTTGACCAGGCAAAATCTTTCGGCTTCATATATACTGAAACTTATAGAGCAGAACATTTATCTGGATCTATTAAATTGAAAATTGCTATGTTGTTTATATTTCGCAAATTCTGCCATATTCTGCCAATTGTATATAAAAACACAAGTTTGAAGGTTATATTTTCTTTAAAATTTGTGCAAGAAATGGTAAACCTGAAATGGTAAACCTATATCATAAGATAGTTGACTTTAACTTTTGACCCCAATAATTATGTCCTTTTGACTTAGCTAAATTTTTTTTTTATATTTTACATCGTTTAGCGTAAATTCATAATAATTAAAAGTATGCATGTTTCACTAATGTTTCAGCCAAAACTACTAATCTCTATTGAAACTTTGTGAAGGAAAGATTTCACATCAGAAGTGTCCTGAAGTTTTGAGTTATTTACTTTCAATCGGCTGAATCGAATGAGGTAATTTTTAACAAGTTACTATTTTTTTTACTTTTTTTTGTTAAACTTATTTTGTTTGATTATATAACAAATATAATTATATATGGTTGGATTTCCAATAAATTGTTTTTTCTACCACCTAGCAAAATTTTATTGCCATATGTCTTATTTTAAAGAAGTTACGGGTGTATGGTATTTTGCCCTCCCCCAAAGATAAAATATGCTTCCGAAAGACTGCATATAAAATAGGGTTAAAATATATAAATTACAATAGACGATTTGTGATTAAGTAAACTTGCATACCGTAGCCTAGTACTTACATCATCTGATACTGGGGAGTCGTTGTCTTGAAAGTGAACTTTAGATGAACTTCTTATAGGTTTTGTTGAGGTTACTTTCTTTTTCTTTTTCTTATGATGTCTTGATGATCTATGGTGTTGTTCTCTATCAGTGGTATCACTGTACGAATCCTGTGATGAGTAAAATAAAGAAAAACTTATAGAACCAGAGTGCTAGCAAGAAATTTAAATTTTCTAAAAAACTAACTAACTAATTCTGAATAATTTAAAATTGTCCAATTTAAAATTTAAAATTAACATCAACTTCATAAAATTCTCTCATTGCAATCCACTTATTGTTATAAAAATTAGTTAAAAAAAATTGAACTAAAATTCCAATAAAGAAATCGCTATAATGGGTGGGAAGGTTTTTTATTCAAATTGGTAATTTTTGGGCCAAATCTTAAGATTTTAACAATAAATGGAAATATTAACTAGTAAATTTTAGGAGATTTTTGAAATTATTTCCTACGCAGAAAATTCCTACGCATACATTGAAAATTATATATAATTTCCCTACTGTTTTTCTTTTGTAAAATTAAGTTTGAATATTTCAATCTATTTCAGGAGAATTTAGGGTATTTTGCTCAAAATTGTAACTTTTTAGGAGAATTTAGGAGGTTTTGCCAATTTTAGGATATTATAAAATTTTCGAGAGGCGTGGCAACCCTGAAAAATTATGCTAAATTAACAGTTTTTCTCTCAACATTACAAGATTTCTTGGTAATTTTAAAAAACTATTGCCTTCGATATCCGCATAAATTTGCTGATCTGTGGACAATTTACACCCCTGCATAATGTGAATGTTTCGTTAGAAAATTGATTCGTGCTATTATAAGTTGCCACATTGATTTCCGCAAGCTATTTTCTAAACCATAGCAGACAAAATCAAAATCAAAATTACTATAATCCAAGCTTGACCATACAACATGATTAGAAGTCTTACATGGTTATCTCTTTTACTTTTCAATATACTTAGATGAAGAAGATCTCCCTCATATTGCTCTTTCTCTCTGGATGATGAATTCACTCGATACAAATCATTTTGAAGCTACAATATAACAAAAATAATATAACAAAACATGATACCATTTTAGAATTAATTTTTTTTAATTTTTTTAAATTAAATTAATATCATGTATAAGTTTTTGTTTACTATTTTTTCTTATACCATCAGGGGCATGCATCTCAGCTAAAGTAACAAAAATTTACTTTGGCATAACTTCTATTTTGCTTTACAAAATAGTCAAAATAAGTGGGCAAACCTAAAAAAAAAACAATTATGAAGACATTTTTTAAAATAACGTAATACAAGTGAATTTTTAATCTAATCAATATTCTATTGCAATACCCATCAACATATTGCTAAAACTCAACTGTTTGTTAGGAGAATTTAAGTCTGATCAATAAAGTCTTAAATGACCACTCTCTAAACAATTTAAAATATTATTGCTAAAAACATAATAGTGGTACTAATAGCGGAAGAAGGTATCATACCCTTGCTATTTCATACTCTTGTTCTTTATTCAAATCTTTATAATGATCAATCATTCGGTCAGCAGTAGATAAAACATGTGTAGTTCTGTTCAATGAACCAGTCAGTTCTTCAATCTTAGTACTAATTGAATGATTTCTTTCAGCCATTTGTTTCTGCTAAAGCCAGTTTTGTTGATTTTTGCTTAGGTTGGTGGTGTGAAAGTATTTTATTAGTCATGCCTTGAATTGTAAAATAAAACTATGAAAATTAAAGTATGAAGAAAGCCTCCCTTGCTCAACTGGCATTAAAAAACAGTAACTTTTAAAATATTACTACCTGGACGTCATTATGTATTATGACAGATGCAAATACAAGACTTTGATTGGCTGAGAAACTACGAATTACGAATACAAAAGAAAGAAGGGACCAAATAAATGATCTGTGAAGAGATTAAAAAACAATAGCAATATATTGACACTTAACAAATTTGACTAAAATGAGATCTTTAACTTGTCTTCATTTTTGAAACTTCATGCAAAAAATCCGAAAAAACTGATGAACTGTTCCAGATCCTTTGACCCACTAAATTTAAAAGCTTAACGAGGTCTTAACTGTAGCCCTGGCAAAGTAAGACTAAGAAACACAATTTTCAATCAAATGAATTGAGACTATTTTAAAGCATGACTTTATTATTTGGCTATTTTAAACCTTACCATGGAGGGAACAAGCAGGATTTCAAACAAGATAATAATGTAATACCTTAACTCTATCAAGGTGGAAAATATGTAAAAGAAATATTAACATTGATATTGACTATTTGACCTCAGCTAAATTCCGGAAAAAATGCAACTCATGCCAGTTTGAAGCCTTTATTTGCCACTAATTTTACACAATGATTACCATAATCATTAACCTAAGATCTTTCATTAACCAAAATGCAAAACAAAAACTTTACATCAGCATTAAATTTGATACATTAAAGTTGGCTTATTCACCTCATAATGCAGCAAATGAGATTATTTTAAAATCTCTAGAATAAAAAAACTATGCTTTGACAAATTCTTACATTGTTCAAGGTTTGAGAAAAGACCATACAAAATATTGTTTTCACACAAAAAATGTAAACTCATCATGTAGCAAATGAACAGAATTATGGTTCAAGTAATACTTTTATCAATATCTATCATTGTACAAAATTTTAATCGAATTGGTACTTTTAGCAAAATACCAAATTCGTACAAAAAAATTACATGACCCGCATACAGATATGCATTTTTAGTTATTTACAAAATTATTAATTTATATTTATATTCAAAATGATTATCTATTAAAATATTAAACGAATGACTACAAAATAAACAAGAAAGATTGACTAGTGGACTCCCGGTAGATTATTTTTTAAAATTTGCCTCACTTGCCCGAAACGAGATTTTTAGAAATATAGGAATAGTGTCATATTTTACCTCTTAATATGCTCTAACATAATGTACAAAACTAGAAAAATCTAATGAACGGATCTGGAGATACAAGGCAAAATGTCCATTTTTTGCCAAAATTTGCCTCGCTTGCCCAAACAAGAATTATCGGAAATATAGGAATAGTGTCATTTTTTACCTCTTAATAATATGCTCTATCATAATGTACAAAACTAGAAATATCTAACGAACAGATCTTGAGATACAGGGCAAAATGTCCATTTTTGGCCCAAACTTGCCTCGCTTGCCCAAAACAAGAATTTTCGGAAATATAGGAATAGTGTCCTTTTGTACCTCTTATTATGCTCTAACACCTTTACGAAACTAGAAAATTCTAATGAACGGATCTTGAGATACAGGGCAAAATATCTATTTTGAGCCCAAATTATCAAGCCCAAACTCATAATTTTACCTTCAATTTTTGATTAAAATCTGAGATTTTGGTAGTAAAATGCATAGTTTTGAAAAACAAATGCAAGTAGTTGTAATAAAACTGATATATCTTGGTGATTTACTGATTAAGCAAATATTTGTATAGAGAACTGGTGAATAATTTCAGGTGTCCCTCAAAAATTCTTGGATATGGCACTGATTTGACAATTCACTTCTAAAATGTTGAAGCATCTTGTGTGCATTATTTCTGCAACATGTTCACGCATGTACGCATGTATTGATATTTTGCGTGCATTACTTCTGCAACATGTTAACGCATGTATTGATACTTTTACAATGTTTTCTAAGAAGGTTAAAATGATTTTGTCTGATTTAATCAAGTTCATTCTCAAACAACTATAAAGTATTGTAATACAAGTCATTTTTCTGTTTCTGATTTTGTTTCAGTCGATTCAGTAGATAAGTAACTTTCATTATCAAACGTAGCTTTTATTCAAATACGTTGCAGGTCATTACCATGGCTAATCACCGTCCTAAAATATTTTAAAAGTTTACAATATATTTAGTTTATTTATTTATTTTATTATTTATTTATTTTACAGATATGTCGCGTAGTTTTAAAACTTGTTTCAATGCAAACGCAATAAAATAAGTAATTTACATCATTTCTCACGAATACTTGCTGATAATGCTAGACAATGGTTCTACGCGAAGTATATGTAAAATAAACAAGAAAGATTGACTGTTGGACTCCTGGCAATAATTTTGCAATCAACTAGAAAAGTCTAAGGAAGCAGTATGAGATAAGCTAGAGGACAAAATATAAATTTTTACGCAATGTCACACTTTTTATACTCTACCATCATGTATCACCATGTAAAAGATCTTGAGATACAGGGAAAGTGTCCATTTTTGGCATAAATTTGGCTCGCTTGCCCAAAACAAGAATTTTCGGAAACATAGGAATAGTGTATTCATTTATCTCTCATTATGTTCTAGCTTCATGCAAAAAACTAGAAAAATCTAATGAACAGATCTTGAGATATAGGGCAAAATGTCTATTTTGGGCCCAAATTTGCCCCATTTACCCCGATTACGTGAAAACAAGAATTTTCAGAAATCAAGGAATAGCCTCATTTTTTACCTCTTATTATGCTTCAACATCGTGTACAAAACTAGAAAAAATCTAATGAACTGATCTTGAGGTATAGGGCAAAATGTCTATTTTTGCCCAAAACTTACCTCGCTTGCCCAAAACAAGAATTTTTGGAGATATATAGGAAGACTGTAATTTTTAACTCTTTTTATGTTCAAGCTTCGTGTAAAAAACTAGAAAAATCTAATGAACAGATCTTGAGATACAGAGCAAAATGTTTATTTTGGGCCCAAATTTGGCCCATTTACCCTAATATTGGAAAACAAGATTTTTTGGAAATCGAGGAAAAAGGTCATTTTTTACCTCTTATTATGCTCTAACATCATGTACAAAACTAGAAAAATCTAATGAACGGATTTGGAAAACAAGAAATATTGAGGAAAATCCGGCTCCGTCAGTTTTTAGCCACATTGGATGCCTAAAATCAACCGAAAAATCGCAAAAAAGTAATGAGCCAATTCTGAGAAAAGTTGGTGACAGGCGAATGGACGAACAATCGAGCCTGAACTTATAGTACTCTGTTGGCAATTCACAGGAGTCCAATAAACAAATAAGAAAGTGTCATATATCATGCTTCTCGTAATTTCATTTACCATTTCATTAATCAATAGTATTAATCACATAAATAATATGTGTCGTTTTTGGCTTAATTTTCTGAATAATACTTTTAAGTATTAAGTTTCCATATTATGGAATTATAAAAATAAAATGAATGTTGTTATTTCACAAAATAATTCTAAATTAATTATAACAGAAAATAAAATACTACCTTCCATAATGTCATTCCATCGTCACTCCAATTATCTTCGTAGATACTTTCAGAATGTCATTCCATCGTCACTCCAATTATCTTCGTAGATACTTTCATCAATGGTAACCTGAAATGAAATATTTAGTTATTATTCAGGATAGGTGCAAAACATAAGAATTTTTAACTTCCTTCCTTTTTAAAGTGAATTTTTTTTTTTTAAAAAAAGATAGCTCTTTATTTTAAGGGCGGTTTTGTTAAAACAGTTCTTCTGGACATATCGTGTATTTTGTCCATTATAAAACTATTATGCAGTTCATTATCCATAATACATAAACACAGTCAAAACGATACATAAACACTGTCAAAACGATACATAAACACCGTCAAAACGATACTCAAGTGATTTCATGTATGGACTAAATTAATGTAAAAATATATACACAAGCCATTATAAAGTGATCTTCCAATACTGAATAACTTCCAAAAATAAATCGATAGCATTTTGTCTAATGTCGAACGTTGTTTATTGTTTGTAGATAAATAAATGACAATAAATGATTTGTTGTAAATGTTCAAATGTTTTTAAAACCCACAGAAGAACGTTGCAGTAGTGTGTATAAATGCAACTTATCGCCAAGAATCTACATCGCAGGCTATTACTTTGATTTTTTAAAATAAATGTAGTAAGATTGTCTATTTTACAAATTTTATGCACAAATTTTATTCGAATTAAAAAGGGAATAGAATAATAAATACAAAACTATAAATGCTCCAACGTGTACAATATATTATGGCTATAAAGCCTTTCTCATTAATTAGATGGTTTTGCTCCTTACAGTTTTATGGACATTGTAACATTGTCAGCAACCAGTATATTTGAATATGAGGTTTTAATCAAATATTGCAGTTAAATATAACAACTCCCAAAAAAGCAAATAAATACGAATGTTTCTGCAGTCTTTCTGTTACTCAAAATGTAAAATCACAAAACAAGTCAAACTTGTTCTCCCTTCTTTCTAAAAATCAATATTACGGAATGCAAAATCAAAACTTTCTTCAAGTGCATAGTTAACTATAGTTGAAGCATCAAATTAGTAAAAATAAAATAAAATATTTAATAAAATGAAAGTGTAAACTTTGTAAAAAACAAGTACCTTTAAACTTTAGTAATCTATTAGCATTTAAACTAACTATTGCAGGAGTGTACAATCAAAAGAAACTTTTAAATCTTAATAGCAGCATACTTACTTTATTTAGATAATCCCACACGACAATATTTGTATCATTTGAAAAACTATACATCTCCTAAAATGAAAAAAAAATAATAAAATAAAATCCACATCAATTTAACAAGAAGAAAAATTAACAATTTTTTTTTTCCTGTTCAGCCATTATTATTTATAGCAACTTTATTGCGTAAATATTTTTGATTTTTGAATGTAATGTATTTCCATTTAGTGAAAAAACAAGAACATTGAGCTTCAAACAAAAACGTTTTTCCTATTAATAGGAAAATAAGAATAACGAGTCACAAAATTATTTTTCTTGTTCCTAATCGATAAAAGAATAAGAACAAAAAAATACCAAAAACAAAATTTGGGTCTTATTTTGGACTAAATGCTAAGAACAGCAAGGCTCAACCCTCATTTTACCTGTTCTTAATAGCGTAATCCAATAATACTAAGTACTCACTCAACTAGTACCTAGTACCTTTTTTCAGAATGATATTTCAAAGTTAAATATCCCATAAAATATGCATGATATTGATAGTTTATTTATCTTCAACGCACAAAAAGTAAAAGTTAAATATTGAGCTAACAAATATAACGAACAAAAACTACGCAATGCTTTCATTGACTCTTTAACAAAGGTCAATACTTTATTATTGTGATTGATATAGCATCCATTCACTGTACGAAAATGTCCATTTAAATCATTGTAAGACTCTCCAGTGTAAATATCAAGAACTTTAACCGATACAGTTGAAGGTACGAACAATAGCTTCTTTTCACTTATATCTCTTGTACAAGACAGCTGCACAGTTCGTCGACATGTGTTCTCTATACGACCATATTCTACCTTAAGTAAAATCAAGATAAAAACTCTGTAAATATAACTGAAAGACATTCTAAATCTTTATAAAAAATCTGTCTAATACAACTTTAATCCAACAAACTTATTTGACTATTTCAATATAAATTTTGAACAGAAAAATTATTTTTAGTGCAGATACGATGTATGGATGCAGATACTTGTTAGAAGAACTATGTAAGAAAACAGGGTGACAAATTTCCTTCCCAAACTTCGTCATGTAAGAGATAAATATAATTTAGGTGAGTTTATATATAAGATATGACATGTATCAAAGAAGGTAATTAAAGCTATTTTAAAGCAAAAGCAAAGTTTAAATTATCAATGAGAAATTACAGTTTTTATTTATAAAAAGGGGATACTATTTTTAAATGATTTTTATACTAAAATTTTATGTTTTAGTTGAGAGTGGGTTAGAAAAAAGATGCAAAACAAAATCATATAAATGACATGGGTGAGATTTATGATCCCTTTAACATGTGTCTAATAGAAAGGTGGAGTACAAAACAAAAAGTTTACAAAAAGCAATAACCTTGATTTGCTCTGCACTTAACAAATCCCACAAGCGCACATTTTGATCAGTAGCAAATGATATGAGGTGTAAACCATCTGGTGTGAATGTGAGACCATTGATACATCCTTTGTGTGCAACTAAAATAATAAGCAATTATAAAAATAAGTCAAATGCTGATGATTATATTTGTATCAACTCTTGAAATTTGATTATTAAAAGTTGTGTACAGAAACTTTGTTTCTAATTAAGGGCCATGAAATTTGTTAAAGGATCTTTTGATTTCTTCTAAAATATTTTTCTTTTGCAAAAACTTTTACCTTTTACAGAAATTTGGCTATGTACAGAGCTGTGGGGACATCAAATATATATGCTGATCATTCGATAGAAATCAAGCCTTCATAACTTTAAATAGAAAATAATTTTGACTTGGGCACACGTTTTATAAATTTTTGGATTTACTTGTCGAAAATCTTAAAAAAATTAAGAAGCATCTAAAATTGGTTTTACCTATATCAAAATCATCTTCTTTGTACATGAAACTCGGAAAAGATTTTTATTCTTTGTTTTCTACAGAACAAGGTTTTTTTTATTGATTAAAAATACCAAATATTTTTCTGCTTATTAAGAAGAATTATGCATTTCTTTTGATATTATTAGTTTTTTGGTAACATTTGGGAAATAATAGATGTCTAACCTTTCATTTTATCAATTGTTGATGTTTCACATGAAAATGTTTGTAGCATAGATTTAGTTTTTCTTACATCCCATGCTATGAGGGAACCGTTATTGCTATGATAACAAAAAATAATTAATCATATTAACAACAACACTGCGTAATTGCGTAGTTTTTTATATTCTGTGATTTGTTTCAAATAAAAAACAACTACTAATAGAAAGAGTTTAAAAAAGAAACAAATAAACCAATCATGACATATATAGCAAAAATGTTTTGAGAAGAAATTTGATCGTTAGCATCAACATTTCAGAAAAATTAAAAATTCCTATGAGTCTTTGACCATGTAGGACATAAAAATATGGCTTGCTCTGTACCCTACTTTTTTTTTACCCTTAAAACTCATGGAAAAACAAGAGAAAATAGTGAACAAATTCTAAGAAAAAAAGAAGCTGAATTTATAGGAAACAATTTTTGAGTATGGTGACGGGGGAATAGGAGGGCTCAACACAGGGTATGTACCTGCTAATGTGTGTAATGTACTAATGTATGTACCTGCCACTAATTAGAACATTTGAATTTCTTGGTGACCATTTCACACAATACACAGGACCTTTATTTCCTAAAAAAAGAAAGAACTATTAATAATAAGTAGTATGTAGAACAATCCAAGCAAATTTTACTAAGTATAATTTCTTCGAAACAAAAACTTTATAAAGACGGCCAAAAAAGAACAAGTACAAGCAAAAAAATTATTATATTCAGAATTTATTTCTTTTATTTTATTTCTTTTTTATTTATCTTATTTTTTATTTTCCTGCCGAAAACCAAAGGCTTTACCATCAAGAAAACATTAGATTATACTTCTTCAAATCCAGGAGTAAATTCCAGTTTGATTTGAAAAGACAAATATAAATTATAGCAATTTAAGACATGCTTCATCAAAGAATAAATTGTTTTAGGAATGATACAAATCTCACACCTTTAAATAATTAAAAGTGTGAGGTGTGTAACGACTTCTAAGGATTTTTTAAATCTAGTTAAAAAACATCAAAAAATTACCATACCTTTTAAAATATGACTTTTAGACCCTGATTTGAGATCACATAAATAAATAGATGTGTCTTTACTCCC
The DNA here is from genome assembly GCA_036873855.1 of Sarsia tubulosa. Lineage (NCBI taxonomy): Eukaryota > Metazoa > Cnidaria > Hydrozoa > Anthoathecata > Corynidae > Sarsia > Sarsia tubulosa. Next base: position 11,082 of record JAYJMI010696504.1, read on the forward strand.
AACTAAACAAATTAAATAACAAAACTACAAGACAACGAAATACATTAGCAATCATGAGGCCCTTTAAAATAAATGATCTGTTTCGCATAACCTCTGTCATCAGGTAAATTGGTACCTCATGAGCCTATTTTATTGTAATTTTAAGTCATAAGAGCATTATATAAAGATTATTTTTAAGAATTTTATTTTTAGGAATCAATTACTAATGGACGTCTGAAAAAATAAAATTTAAAAAGTTAGATTATAAAATATGATATCGGCAGTTTTATTAGCAATTATTAAAACTTTTAAATCAAAATCCATTTCACAAATTAATACATTTCATAATTTGATAGAAAATCTTTTATTTTCACACTGATTGGTTAACAAAAAAATGTGAAAGGAAAATTGAATAATGGTGATTATTGCATGTTCACTTTGTCAAGTTCTTAAGTTTTGTTTTTATGACAAGTTAAGTTTTGCTGTAAATGGTTATTTTGCTCCAAATCTCTTGCATGTAATTGTTTTCGAAAATCCAAATTTTAAATAAATAATGATAAAATTATGTAGACAAATAATTTTTCCATAAAATCAACAAAAAAATTTGAGGGGAAACAACTTTGTTTACCTGCGATTAAAGAATGCTTCTTTGACCTTGCTGAATAATCAAATGAATAAATATCTGAAGAAAACTTAAATTCATCTGCGACCTGAAAATATAGAATTTTTTAAAAAACGTTTTAGTTCCATTGGTCCATTTTATACTGGTAGTTGTACTGGTAGTAATCTAAAGATCACATGTTTATTACAATAGGATACTATCTAAATATACATATCTCTCTATATAGAATACAGTATATATGTAAAATTGAGAGTATAGATGGTAAATAATATACACATATTTTTTGGTAGCAACTCTTGGGAGTTATGTTTAATTTAATTAAACTTATTTCCTGGAAAACTAAAATTTAAAAGGAAGTATTAAAATAACATCTTCTAATACATTTTGTAATAATATTATTATTTGGAGAGAGGATTGTATAAACATGAAATCTTTCTTTGTCCTCACAAAATATTATTTGTTTGTTATATTTAAAAACACACTACCAAACTCATGAATTGAAAAATTAGTAGCATAGCATACTTGCATTTCATTTGCATCCCACACTTTAAGGGTTTGATCAGCAGCAAGTGTCATAAACAAACCTGTATCATGTGGGTACCATTGAATGCAATCAACGCTTACTTTATGCCCACCACTATTTGAACTGAAAGAAAGTATTGGAGTTTTAGATTGATCATGAATAGTGTTTTAGTACTTTCTTGCAATAAACGGCAAACATTTTAGACAACAAATGTTATTTAATGTCTACACTTTTAATAAATAAAATTGTTTTCAAATTGGATTTAAAAGTATAGTAGGTGCTACAGAATTAGACCTATTACTTTTGTGTGTTAACAGCGAAATAAGTAAGTTTATTTTGTGATAAAGATTTCATCACACTGCTACTGCTTTCTGGGTAGAATATTCCTAGTAATCACATCAACCAGTACAGTTCCTCTAAGGAGTATTTTACTAGAAGAGTGGTAAAAAAGCTCCAGCTATGAATTCAAGGCGAGCAGTGAAGGTAAAATTCGAATCTATTGATTGAGAAGTAAAATGCTAAAAACCGCTCTCCTCCTCAGACATCTTAGGTGAGTGTGTGCGTGTGGGAGAGTGCTCTCCTCAGACATCTTAGGTGAGTGTGTGCGTGTGCGAGAGTGATCGCTGTAAGATTAAAGAGACAATATCCGATGTAATGCATTGCAAGGTTTAGTAATAAAAACAACAATATTTTTTAGCGACATGTTTCGAAGTTATCTTACTCCACTTTCTTAGCTTTAAATTAGTTTTAAAATTTACAAATTCTTTCTTAAATATTATAAAATTACAATTAATTACCAAAAATATCAGTGTTGGGTAAATCAAAGTTAATAAATTTTGGATATACGTTAAAATTTTTGACAATTTTTAAGGAATCCAATATCAGAAGTAGCTTTTCTAACTTTCAAGAAAAGCAACGCAGCAATATCAGACGCAATGCATTACATTGCATATTGGCTCTTTAAGTAAGCATATACTGGAATTGAGGTAGATTGAGCAGTTAATTACTCAAACCTATCTGTATATAATATAAACATAACGTTACCTGTCAATAAGAGCAACTGGTTGGATAACTCGTTTTGATCTAGGTATTTGTGTGTCAAATATTGCAATTCCTCCATTACTAAAGCCAGCCAGCAAACTATGAAATAAACAATAATTATTACCTAGTAGTTTAGATATTTTGTCTGTACGTGCTTGAATGAATGTATATCATTGAAAGAGACCACAAAGGTTGTTCCGAAGAAATTTGTATTGTAAATATTATTTAAGTGTAACACTAGCCTTGGGTTTGTTTTGCGTCTTTCATTTCAGTCTCGTGAGGTTTTTTCTCATGTAGCAATTATATTGTAGCATATTATATATATAAGCCCCTAGGGCTTTAGCATTTGCATTTATGTAGAAAAATATGTAAAATTGAGTTAGTGCTCACAACGTATAAGAAAAGTGTGTATTCAAAAATAATGTTATAAATTTATCTCCTGAACAAAGGTTGTTTTCCTTGTCCATCAAATCGCTATGATTGTATTCTATTGCACATCAATTTTCATGTGCATGTCGATTTCAACACACAATCCAGAATTACCTGTAAAAAAGTTTATTAACAAGCCATTGAACATTTTAAAAATAAGCAAAGTCTCATTCCCTTTTACAACAGAATTTAAACTTCAGATTCTTTCCTGTAAATTATTTCTTCAACAAGTCCCAACCCAGGCGAGCAATCACTATTGCACATGCCCAGACAAAAATATTTAACTAATTTGCAGGTCAAATTTTTAGCCAAAGAAAGCAACATGAAGCAACTATAACTTTTGGTAAATGAACAAGGGATAATTACCAGTGGAGCCCCGTCAATAAATATTTTGAAAGAAACGATAACTACAACTAAAATAATCAATCTCATCATGCATGAAATGAGCATAATGGCAATAAAAGTCAAAAACAGCATTTTGATAATCAAAAAAAACAAGAAAGATTGACTGCTGGACTCCCGGTAATAATTTTGAAATAAAGAAGAACAAGTGATAGATAGACATTGGATCCCTGATATTTTTTAACAAATGGCTCTATCATGCAGAAAATGAGCAGTATTGTAAAATGATGCAAATGTATACCTATAGCGAATCATCAGCTCTTTTGTTGA